>CM029606.1:5819247-6121378 GCA_017311375.1 Mytilus coruscus
AAAGATGAAATACATCAACAAACGACAACCACTGAATAAGAGGCTCCTGACTTGGGACAGTTTGTTTTCCCCACTTTTCATAATAACAGTTTGAAATGTAAAATGATCACTTACACTGACTAGATTAGAAGACAAGATTCTTAGCTCTATCATGAAGACATTATTAGCTTTTGAGATGAAGAACTACAGTCAATTCTTGTTCCTTGGTTTTTGTCAAATGTATGTTGGGATATCCTTTCTTTTATATTGCGGACTATAATTGCTTCCGTAATAAAGATATTTAAAAACTGCACCGAAATATTTTATTACACTTTTATTCCCAGGTCTGCAATTAGGTTGTGTTGGTATTGGTTTTATGTATAATAGATTTGTACTAATATTTTGTAATTTTCTATAATTTAAAATAAGAACAATTTTAATTTTATGTTCAGTTTTGGTCTTACAATTTTTTGATACTACTATTTAATACAATATTGGAAATGATCATTTACAAGAAAAATATCTCTTGACAGCTAATCCTTAACCATGCAATAATTTCACACCTTTTACTAAACTTCATGTTCATTTCGAAGACTTAAGTCTTGATATTTCAGCAAAAGGCAAAATTTAAGAAAACAAAAAAGACAAAAAACATGAATTTCATAAGCAAATATTTAAAGTTCCGTATATACGTTTGGTCTACTGGTTTCATTCGGTTCACCACTCATAGAGCAACTGGAAGATTGGTACTGAAACTGTGGGTTATAAAGATTTCCAGGAGGGGTTTGATTGGCAAGTGCCTAATACTGTGGTTGTGTTTTAGATGGAGTTTTGTTGATTAAAGTTGGCAAAGGTGCTTCATTAACCTATGACTGGTAAGGATTGAAATTGAAGGACGATTGGTTTGGATACAGTTGGTTGTTTGGCACCTCTGCAGGCATACACATTAACTGTGTCTCATACATCAGATTTTGTATCTTATGTTTTAACATCATCTTTGTCCTCTTGTTAGGCATTGTCGAGAGTGATTTCCCCACCAACTTTCCGAAATAATAGTCCGCTGTCTCTTCTTCTCCAGTAGAACTTAAGGGCATATCCGACAGTTTATTTCTGACGGTGAGAATTTTTCCCTTTAAGATATATAGGCTTTTTATACATGCTTAAATGAAATATGTAATAAAAATATACCTTCATGTGCTACTTTTGAGTAAAATGAGGTCGAAATTTCAGATATTTGCTCAAAATTCGGATTTGTGGACGTATTTTTCCTCCCGACAGAAATGCATAACTTTTTTATTTAAAAAGATAAACACAAGCTGTTTTTTGTTAAATCATTTATAAGTTCTCTTTTATATAAGTATCCTATAAATTTATGAAATATTTTGTTTAGAAATAACCAAAATCTATCAAATGTTCATGAATGTAGAAAAAAACGTCATTTTTGCTGTATATTTATCAAATTTTAAAAAAATTGCATCATTGACTTTTTCATGAAATTTGGTATATTATAATTAATCTTCATACGTAATCAAACCGAATGTCATTTTAAAAAATAGGGGTCCATGAACTCGTTTAAAAGTTAAATCAGTTTGAATGATAAAAATCAGTCGAAAAATGCATCTTTACCCGATATGTCACAGTTTGAAGTCGCGAAAATAACATTTCACGTTAGCAACGTCATTACCTCCCCTGTAACTGTAACGTATGCCCTTAAGCTTTCAATGGCTTTGAACATCAATTGGTCTTCAACCTTAACTTTAATCTTTTTCCCATCGGAAGTTGTTTGTATGGCCTTTTTGGGTGACGGGCTTACGTCTGAATCATCCAACGCTTCTGCATTCTCGTTCAATAATGTTAAGTTCTGAAATATGGAAAAGTTAATTGTAAATAAAATAGTTATGGTACTATGTATATGTAGCTAGTAAGTTGTTGTTATATTCGTTCAACTTTCAAAATATTTTAAAATATTAAATAGATATCTATTCTTATAAAGTAAAAGAAATATCAAAGGTAATTATACCTATACAAACCATATCTTCTTAATTTTATTGTCGAGCCTGCGACTTTTGTCGCAGAAAGCTCGACATAGGGATAGTGATCCTCCGGCGGCGGTGGCGGCGGCGTTAGCTAACTTCTTAAAAGCTTTATATTTTAGAAGGTGGAAGACCTGGATGCTTCATACTTTGTATATAGATGCCTTATGTTACGAAGTTTTCGTCAGTTACATGTCCAATGTCCTTGACCTCATTTTCATGGTTCAGTGACTACTTGAAAAAAAAGTTAAGATTTTTTGTAATGTTAAATTCTCTCTTATTATAAGTAATAGGATAACTATATTTGGTATGTGCGTACCTTGCAAGGTCCTAATAAGCGCCAGACAGTTTTCACTTGACCTCGACCTCATTTCATGGATCAGTGAACAAGGTTAAGTTTTGGTGGTCAAGTCCATATCTCAGATACTATAAGCAATAGGTGTAGTATATTCGGTGTATGGAAGGACTGTAAGGTGTACATGTCCAACTGGCAGGTGTCATCTGACCTTGACCTCATTTTCATGGTTCAGTGGTTATAGTTAAGTTTTTAAGTTTTTGTGTTTTGGTCTGTTTTTCTTGTACCGTATGCAATAGGTCTACTATATTTGGTGTATGGAATGATTGTAAGGTGCTCATGTCTAGCTGGCAGGTGTCATCTGACCATGACCTCATTTTCATGGTTCAGTGGTCAAAGTTAAGTTTTTAGGTTTTGGTCTGTTTTTCTAATACTATATGCAATAAGTCAACTATATTTGGTGTATGTAAATATTTTATGATCTATATGTCAGTCGCGCAAGTTTTATTTGACCTTGACCTCATTTTCACGGTTCATTGCTCAATGTTAAGTTTTTGTGTTTTGGTTTGTTTTTCTTAAACTATAAGCAGTAGGTCAACTATATTTGTTGTATGGAAGAATTGTTAGCTGTACAGGTCTGCCTGGCATGGTTCATCTGACCTTGACCTCATTTTCATGGTTCATTGGTCAATGTTTAGTTTTCTTGGTTAATGTTAAGTTTATGTGACAGTTATAATAAAGCTTTATATTTAGGACTATCAACATAATATCAATGATTAGTAAAGAAGGCGAGACATTTCAGCGTGTGCACTCTTGTATTGATAAGATATCGTTTGATTTAATAGAGATATTTTTTAAACTAAATAAGATATCTAATAAACGAAATAAGATATATATCTTATAAACTAAATTAAGGGGGTATAGTTAATTACATGTGTAGTTAACTCTCAGACAGTTGATGAAACCTGACTAAAAATTAATATCAATCTAAATGATAAATACTAAAGCGTATTAGCTACACACATTAATTCAAGTTTTTGGTATTTCTTCCTATGTTTGCATTAACGCAAACTGTTGCGATATAAAGCAAACATAGAAAAAAATATATAATGCGTGGCGCTAATACATTCCCTTCAGTAGAAATACCTGTTAACTACCGGATTTTACTGTTTCGTGAAATAATTAATTTATATACAAAATTACAGATTTATAGGAAAAAAATCACTTGACGTCATATGTTTTGTAACATTTTTGTATTCCAGGGGTTAGGATAAATGTCATTTATATATATATATATATATATATATATATATAAATGTGTTATGACTGCCAATGAGACCACTCTCCACATGGTAAAGACTTGTTTTTGTTTTTGTTTTATAGGTTCCATCATCTGCATGCACATGAATGGTTAACTATTGCAAAAGATTTCAATGAGAAATGAAATTTTCCTAACTGCTTGCGTGCGGTTGATGGAAAACATGTGGTTATCCAAGCCCCAAATAATAGTGGGTCGTACTTCTACAACTATAAGAATACACACAGTGTAGTACTTATGGCAGCTGTTGACGCAAGCTACAGGTTTATTTACGTTGATGTTGGAACCAATGGCAGAACCAGTTATGGGGGTACTTTCCAAAATTGTTCATTGAACCAGGCTTTAGAGTGCAATGACTTGAACATTCCTGAACCCACACCATTACCAAGCCGAAATAAACCAACACCATATGTTTTTGTTGCTGATGAGGCATTCCCATCAGGGGCGGATCCAGGATTTTGGAAAAGGGGGGCGTAGTATTAAAGTTATAGTTAAAGTGTAGGGGCTGGACATTTTTGGTGCCGTATTCTCTCCATCAATTGTCTATTATGAAATGATTGGATGGATCTAAAGCTATGTACTAATTAATATATTTGATGTGGGATTTGTCAGTAAAAAATGGACATGGAAAATTATCGTTTGTTGTATGGTTCGACAGATTTCTTTTGTAAACACGTTATACGGCTATTCAATGAAATTTACAATACGACCGACACGAAGAAAGACAAACAAGCAATTTTCATCCAAATGTTTGGTTGAAATGTTTCACCCAACAAGGTAAGTGAGGGGTTCCAAATCAACCAAAGGCTACGAATGAGTCGGAAATGACAATGAAGTTGTGAATGACGGTCGACACATGGAGACATATAGGCCACACCCAGCAGGCAGGTTGCAGTCGGGCCTTGAAAAAAATATTCAGTATATCAGTTCGGCGAAACAGATATTCCGGTCAGATATGGGATTCACATGCAACCCCCCAAAAAATATTACGCCCGTTTTTTATTCATCATGTTCATTTAATGCTAAATAATTCTGTTGAAAATATTTTTTTCTAATAGCAAAAAAGTGCACAAGATTATTGTTTTCTATCCAGATACGGCCAGAATTTTTGTTTAATGCAAAAATCAGGGTCAGAATTTTTTCTCTAAAATATCTCAGACTGCCCCCTCAGATCAAATGGTCCGTACCTTAGACTTTAAATCTATATCTAGAGCTTACTGACCGGGGATCACTATTCAGCAATGTTATTAGTGGGCTGGGGCGTGTGGGGTTAAACATGTTTTCGTAGGTAAATAATATTGCTGTGGAACTTTTTTTCATGAGAGTGTAATAGAGTATTACTTTCTGTTGGGTTGAATTGTGAAATAGAAGTCAATACGTTCTTGCTCATGATACTTTGTCGCTTTGAAGGCGTCATACTTGTCATCCTCAGCCTAAGCAATGTGTTACTGTAATTTGAATTTTAAAATGACTGACGTTTTTTTCGACAAACTGGTCAACTCCACCGTAAAGAATCACATGACTTTGACATAATCAATAATATATTACAGTAAATACGAGCGAAAAATATATATATAAGTAAAGAATTGTCGCATAAAAATTAAATACACGGGAAATGGCAAAGTTCACGAAGTCTAGTCTGATTGATCATTTTACAATAAAAGAAGAAAAAAAAAGTGCAAGCAAAGGGGGGCGTACGCCCTCTACGCCCCCCTCTGGATCCGTCACTGCCCATTAAATGAAAATATCATGAGGCCTTATCCCCAACGAGGAGGACTTGATGATTCGCGGAGAATTTTTAATTATCGTTTGTCCAGAGCTCGACGCATTGTGGAAAACGCATTCGGTATTCTTTGCAACCGTTTCAGGGTAATGCGTGCCCCTATTTTATTATCACCTGAAAAAGTAACACATGTGATCATGGCATGTTGTGCTTTGCACAATTATTTAAGACCTGAAAGTTTCCTGGGATTACAAGAAACTGAAAATATTGAAATTAACAATTTAATGCCACCAATGGCAAAGGGAGGATACCACAGCTCATCTAAGGCTCGTGATATTCGGGAAGGATACAAAGAATATTTCACAAATATAGGTCAGGTACCATGGTAGCACAAAGTTCTTTCTTAAGCTAAAGTGTTGTATATTCAATTCATTACAGGTTGGAAATAGACTGTCCAGTTACTTCATTGCATTACTGTATTCTTGTACTACTATTTGTAATAGCTACATTTGTACTGACCTAAAGGTATTCATACATATCTGAGAAAACATTTCTCTTTTCTTGTCACCAATAATATATTATAGGACAAAAAGTTTTCATGTAACATGATTATTTTGAATATAATACGTTTATCTAACAGTGTGTGTTTCTGTGTAATTTTAATTTCAGTGGCAATCTTTGCCGGGTGATGAGTAATAAACAAAATTAAGAATTGGCTGACTGGAGGAATGACTATTCAATAAGCAGTAGGAAATTAAATGCATATTCAGGACGAAAACTTGATAATGGTATATGAATATATTAAAGCACTGCTTAAGTTAAAAAAAACGCATCTCAATCAAATACAAAAAAATGTAATGCTTTTTTTTCTCCATCTTACCGTATTTTACTAAAAATTGGACTCAGTTTTTTGCAGTCACCATTTACTCAAGTCTAAGACTAAATTTTCAAAATATTAATTTCTTCAAAATAAAAATAAGGCATCTATGTGGGGAGAGGGTGTGGGTGGGTGGATATTTTCTGAATGAGTATTCATGAGGTTAGAATGTTTGCAAAGGAGTAGGCCCGGTAAGACCCGTTTTTGGCCCCAAAATATAGCATTTTTACAAATTTGTCAAAATGTTTTTTTTTAGCTATTTATTGGAAATTAGAATACTTTTGATCCATAAATATGGGCTGTTTTTACAAAACAATGCACATGCATTAGGTAAAAGCATCATAAATTCATGCAATATTACTGAAATCTTCACAATTTGACCATTTGTGCTAATTTTAAGACGTTTTTTGCTAAAATGAAAGTGGCCACATTCGTGTTCATTCTTAATATTCAAATATATGTTGTATTTGGGTGATAATACATAACATATATAAAGGTTGAGACAAACCTTGGACAGACATATTGACAACATAGTGGGTAAAGACAACAAAACACTAGGCTTCATACGAAGAAAATGAAACGTAAAAGATTGCACTAAACCAGTTAAAGCAGCAGCATATTCAACAATAGTAAGACCTTCAGTTGAATATGCAAGCACAGTATGGGACCAAGAAAGGTATAGTTTGAGCATATCTGACTTGCTGAAAAGGATAAGCAGGACAAGTTCTGTCTACAATAACATTTTTTTACTTTAATATGGTGTATAATTAAGTCAACATGACCGAAATCATTAATTGACCCTGTAGAGAGGTTTTTGCTCTCGTAAGAAGATTTTTACCAATTTTTGTATTCATGTGGAAACCAAAATAGAATGAGAGAGTTTTCAGCACAGTAAGATCTTCAAATAAGACTGACTGGCCTAAATTGTCAACAAACTATTTACATATTTATATTGCAATTTTAACACATTTTGGGGCATTTGAAAAAAATAGAAAGTAGATAGAGAGAAACTTTATAGAGCAAAAATAGTCAGCATAGTGAAATCTACAAGAAAGACGATATGGTTGAAATCGTCAGGTTCCTTTCAGGAAGTATGATTTTATCAACTATCTTGAAAACAATAAAAAAAACGTTAAAAGATAGGTAGAAACAGAATTCACTATCACTAATAGGAAATCTACTAAAATGCTGCAAAATAAGCAGTTAAAAAAAGCCAACATAACGGATCCCAATAGATTTAAAATAAATCTAAAAATTAACTGGTCTTGAACATGCATGAAATATATGCCACTTGACGTTTAGTAACCCACGATCTATCAATTAAAATGAAAAAATTTTACCAGGTGAACGATTCAGGTTCTTGTTTATTTGTTCGGTGCTCTGGGGTGTCCATCTGGTATAAGTCATTTGTATTTGACCTCATTTTCATTGATGACTTTTAGGATAAATCTTCCCCAAGATTAAGTCATTGGAAAACTTTAAAGGGACTACCACTAACGGTAAGTCAATAATAAATATTTTTCAGTTAAGTGAAATTTGGTATGCAATTGAATTAACATTACCAAATCTCGTTCCATAGAGATTGTTTGGCACTGCCCTCCACTTTTCTTCCTCAGTCATAAAGAGAGAATCGTTTGCTTCTAAGTACTAGTCGATCCTTTAAATAAACTTATTCTAAAAGGTTACCAATTCAACACTGTAATTAGATCATTGAATATTGTTTTAATTAGTATTAATATTGATTTTGTTCTCAGTAAATTAAAAGCAAACTAAATATTATTGTTATATACATATACACATTCATGGATCTTCAATCTGTCGATACCTGCACTGCACTAGGTCTTGTTTTTCTCTGACTGTTTATGACATTTTACACTAAATCCATTGGCTGTTGGATGTGTACTGATTGATAATTTAGTCTTAGATGCATGATTTTTGTCGAGCCTGCAAATTTTGTCGCAGAAAGCTCGACATAGGGATAGTGATCCGGCGGCGGCTACGGCAGCGGCGTTAGCTAACTTTTTAAAAGCTTTATATTTTAGAAGGTGGAAGACCTGGATGCTTCATACTTAGTATATAGATGACTCATGTTACGAAGTTTCTGTCAGTCACATGTCCAATGTCCTTGACCTCATTTTCATGGTTCAGTGACTACTTGAAAAAAAAGTTAAGATTTTTTGTAATGTTAAATTCTCTCTTATTATAAGTAGTAGGATAACTATATTTGGTATGTGCGTACCTTGCAAGGTCCTAATACCCGTCAGACAGTTTTCTCTTGACCTCGACCTCATTTCATGGATCAGTGAACAAGGTTAAGTTTTGGTGGTCAAGTCCATATCTTAGATACTATAAGCAATAGGTCTAGTATATTTGGTGTATGGAAGGACTGTAAGGTGTACATGTCCAACTGGCAGGTGTCATCTGACCTTGACCTCATTTTCATGGTTCAGTGGTTATAAGTTTTTGTGTTTTTGTCTGTTTTTCATATACTGTATATATGCAATAGGTCTACTATATTTGGTGTATGGAATGATTGTAAGGTGTACATGTCTAGCTGGTAGGTGTCATCTGACCTTGACCTCATTTTCATGGTTCAGTGGTCAAAGTTAAGTTTTTGAATTTTGGTCTTTTTTATCTAATAATATATGCAATAAGTCAACTTTATTGGAAATATTTTATGATCTATATGTCAGTCGCTCAGATTTAATTTGACCTTGACCTCATTTTCACGGTTCATTGCTCAGTGTTAAGTTTTTGTGTTTTGGTCTGTTTTTCTTAAACTATAAGCAATATATCTGTTGTATGGAAGAATTGTTAGCTGTACATGTCTGCCTGGCATGGTTCATCTGACCTTGACCTCATTTTCATGGTTCATTGGTCAATTTTTAGTTTTCTGGGTTAATGTTAAGTTTATGTGACAGTTGTAATAAAGCTTTATATTTAGGACTATCAACATAATATCAATGATTAGTAAAGAAGGCGAGACATTTCAGCGTGTGCACTCTTGTTTTAATAGGTTGTTAGTGGCTTTTAACTACTTGTCATTAACTGCGAGTACTCTAAGATCTGTACTTAGTTTCCTTATGTTGTTGGAATATACAAGTACGGCCACTTCCACCCTGTGTTTTTGTTAGATGTATTTTTATTTGTATCCATTCTGATGAGCTAAACCTTTTTCAACTGATTTTTATGGAACGCCACAGCTGTCTTATGTGGAACTCTGATATAACTTTATGTTGTTTTATTATTACTTGATGATATTTTGTCTTCACTTAATATGGTTTTGACATTACGTAATGATGTTTTGATATAACTCAATATGGAATAGTCATTACTTAATGATATTTCGATATTACACGATATGGTTTCGTATAGACTTGATATAGTTTTGTCATTACTCAATATGGTTTTGTCATTACTCGATGTGGTTTCACCATTATTTAATGTGGTTGTGTCATTAGTCAATGTGGTTTTAACATTACTTGATGTGAATGTGACTTAACGTTATGTAGTTGTTTCATTACATGATGTGGTTTTGTTATTTTGTAATGATGATTTGCCTATTCTTTATATGGTTTTAACATTACGCAATGATGTTTCAAAATTTGACGATTTTACACTACATGATGTGTTTGTTTCATTATTTGATGTGGTCCTGTCATTCTTTGATGTGGTTATCCCATTACTTGATGAGGTAAAACCACGTGACCAATTCGGAAAAAAATATGTTCTATTTTTAAACAGATTTCAATATATCGTTTGTGTAATGTGCTTTGGATGGGTATCGCTATCCATTGAGTTAAAATTCAAATTTAAAGTTCGAGTGGTTGTTCAGAGTTATTTGGTATGAAAAAGGGGAACGGCAGATAATAATAAGAAAAAAAGTATTAAAAAGTTTATAGTATTTCGGACATAATTGGGATATCCCCAAACCACTTGGTCCTGTTGTTTTTATCCTAAGTTCTCAAACGGAAGCAGTATTTTTGTAATAAATTTGTGAAATATTCCACGGAACCCTGTGTCTCGCCTGATATTGCTGCTGTAAGTGTAAACGCGTCATGTTGATCGGCTGTACATTTATCTATACATTTACCGGTAAAAAAAAAAAAAATGTTTTTCTGTAGATGCTTTTTCTTGAAATTGAGGAATAACTCCGATACAAGTTTTAAAACACTTCATGGAGGTTTACAAATTTATCATGTCAAAACAGTTTACATGTAATTCGGTTTTATTTAACTAAAACAAAACTGTATGGTTTTCAACAATGAGCAAAACCCATACCCTATAGTAAGCTATAAAAGGTCCCGAAATGAAAATGTAAAAACTAGAAACCTAACGATCTATAGATAGATAGATAGATAGATACTTTATTCTCTAAAACTAAATACAAGTTTACAGAGAAACATACAATATTAATACAGATACAATAGTCGAGGTAAACAAATCCAGTATGATGTTCTAAAAGTAATATACATGGCATACATGTTTGGTAACATGTATAATGAAAGGTTAAACTCAATAGCACAATGTAGATACTATTCTGTACGCTATCCGGAAGTCGCGATTTTCGAAGCGATGATTTCCAACTGGCTAACAGGACGGTTTTGCCTACAGTGACTTTTCTCATCATTTGTTTACTCCTATATCTATAAAGTGCTTTGAACATCTTCAAGGTATGTATAGCATCATAAATATGAGTAACTGTAACAAAAACATGCATTAGAATATAAAATATACGTGTGCATCACACCAACTTGATAGAAAAAAGTGAAATCGATGGACAATTTTGCTCTCGTAGTACAAAGCAAATAATCTTTTATTGCAAATATTTGCATCAGTTTACAGTTAAATATATACTGTTTCAATATTCTTTTGTATTTAAGTAGAATATTCGTATTTCCCATAAAAAATATGTTTTCCTTGAGGATCCCAAAATAAATTACTGTACGATCAGTCTAGAACTGACTGTATTCTAGAAGCGATTTAAGATTTTTTGACTGTATGACCAGTCGTGATTTTGAAGAAAAAAACAACGGCAATTTGAAGGTATATACGTGTCTATGTGATATTATGAACTGTCCAGGGAACTATAACGTGTAATTTCTTTCATCAGACAATACAAATATATTTCTGATGATTTTTGTAGACGGCAAAATAATTGTATTTTTGTTCCGTCAGTCTTATTTAAAATCAAATGCCTAAAAAGCAATACATGATTCGCTTGTGGACTTTGTAATAGTGTATCGTTGCAGTTATCTGTTTAGCTATTACATTTTTAAAGACTATTTACACCGTCCGCCGTTGACCAATTGATGATAACATAAATCAAGCTTCTCTCTTTTAAAATTACAAAAAATGGATAAAGAAAGCTTTGCGTAGGGGGATAATTCATGTGATATAATTTGGGTAAGTTTACAGAAATCATTACCTGTATCAATAACGAATGAATTTAAAATGAAAAGGATTTTATCAGTTTACTTAAAGCGATTTCTGGGTTAATCCATATATGTCATTGTACTGATTGCATTTGTTAATTGCGTGGCAACTTGTGAAAATGATAATAATTTGCTTATGTACTTTCACCCTTTTTAACAGGATTTTCCACAGAAAAAAATCGGTTGGTAAGTCTAAGGTTGGTGCGACCATTAAAACGTTTAAACCCGCTGTACTAAAATTTTAAAATAAATTGGGACTTGGATTGAGAGTTGTCTCATGGGCACTCATACCACATCTTCTTATTTATATTATTTTGGTGATGTTAGAATGCTGCCAAACATTGTCCATGCCCTTTACTCATGAACCGTTCAATTAAAGCTTTTAAAATGTTAATTTGTCGTTACTGATGCCAAAATGGAGGTCAAGTTTGATATTGACGATTTTTACTGTTTCTGATCATGAGGTTTGCTTCTTGAAAGATTTAAAAATGGTGTTTCCAGTCGTGTCCGTGCGTTAACTCATGAATCGTTCAATCATACAACTTTTCAAACTTTAATATGTTGTTACTGATGATACCATGTAGGTCAAGTATGATATTGATGATTTTCACATTCAACGTTCAAGAGAGATGGTTCTTGAAAGATTGAAAAATGCAAGATATAAATAAATTAAAAAAAAATCTGGATTGCTGTCTTCTGAAAGGCTCTTGTTTTGATTTTCCTTGGGAGTCGGCTATGTTTTTTTATCTTCATTTTTCATTTACATCTGCCCCATTATAGAAACATTCAGGCTAAAAGTTGGTATTAGTCGACTCTGAGGAAAACTTTGGGATGGGGTGAAAGGGAGGCACATCATTAATATCTAGTCCACTGACCTTGAATGTGTTTAAATACATGCATTTTTATATAACAATTAATCTGTGTGTTTGTACAATTTTAAGTATAACGGAGGACATTTCTGAAACTTATATATACAACAAACCTTCCTCTTATTTTAGCAACATTTAAACATCCTTATACTTAATGTAGTAAGTCGAGTACACCCTATCAAGCTAAAACATGTTTCATAAGTTTTCAGGATGTGAATTTATTGAAATATATTTGTGTTATTTAGAAAAATGCCACTTTCTAATGTATCGTAAATATCTTTGAAATCACCACTAGAATACAGTGAAATAAAGACTGATCATACATTTTCAAAATATACAAGCGAAACTGATCGTACAGTGAGAAAATCAAACAAGTGTAATTTTCTTATTTCTGGCTTTAAAGATCTGGTTGAAATTTTTACCACCACTTGAAATATACTTCATTTAGTTAATTAAGTCTGGTTTTTACGTTAATTTGTACACTAAGAGGGTAAAAAGATTGTTTTTAGGTTCACAGACTGATTTTCCTTAGTGATGCACTTGAAAATCTCTTGATTAAGGCAAAGATACGAATAATGAATGTGCTGAATTTAATTCTAAACCATTTGAGAATATCGATGTCAGCTGAATTAATCATTAAGCAATGTACAGATGATCAACTTACCGTTTAATTCAGTATATCCATCAAATTTAAAGTGTGATCCAAAAAGTTCTCGCTTCGAAAATCGCGACTTCCGGATAGCGTACAGAATAGTATCTACACTGTGAATAGAAATTGAAAAATGGAGATGGAGACGCCGACGCCACTATCGACGACGAAATATAGGTTTGTTGTGTCTCACTGCCGCTACATTGATCTCGCAGGCTCGACACAAATCAAAAGACTTGAACTTTATTGTTAACAAATGAAACACTTCAAATCAACTCACACTAAAGTTACAGGGAAACGTGGGGAGGGGGCTCGGACTAAGCGACAAAGCATCAATACTATAAAACAAGAATTCTCCGATTTTTTTTTTAGCGTAAATGATCATTTGAACTTTTACGAATATCAATCTTTTATTTGTAATCAATTGAATTTCCTGATCTACCTCGCACTAATTGAAAAATAAACTTTTTGGAATATCTGTTTCATATGTGACGACGGACATGTTCCAGTGGTCGTAACCATAAAACCGTCATCTTTTCCTTGAATGTAAACTACCAAATAAAACCAAATCACTGGGTTTGTACTTTCTCGAATAACACGACGGGTGCCTTTCTGGAGCATCCGAGATCACCCCGATGGATTTATATTACCCAGTCATACCGATCTATTGAAACAGCCAAATGAAACTGTTTTGTATGCCACCGCAACTGAAAGTTGGGTGGGGATATTGTTTTACCCCTGTCCGTCCGTCCGTCCGTCCGTCTGTCCGTCCCATTATGGGTATATAGTTATTCCGCATAACTCCTACAGTTTGAATCCTAGGAAGTTTTCTCTTTACTGTCTGTTTGTACATATATTGAAGGTATGCATGTGGTCAGGGTTTTTATTTTTATTATCTTTTGCTCTTTTGGGACATAAATGAACATTTTTTTGTCATTTTTGGGGTATAAGCGGTTAAATGAGTTGAGTGCGGGGGCATCACTTTGTCTAGTTTACATTTTTTTCTCGTGTTGTGCTGTTACACAACTGTAACAGTCCGATGTAAGGTTAGGATTTAGCGCTCACATACATGTTAAACTCCGCCACGTGCACTTTCTTTATGTACCTGCCCCAAGTCAAGAGCATGAAGTTCAATTGTTGTCGTTGTATAAATGTGTGTCATTTCCTTTTTGTAGATTGTTTATTTATAAATAAGACCGTTTGTTTTTCGTTTGAATTTTTCACATGTTGCATGGTGGCCTTTTGTAGCTGACTATACGGTGTGTTGAAGGCTGTACGGTTGCCTATATATGATTTCTTACATCCACTGCATTTAAACTCTGATGGATAGTTGTTTCATTGTCAATCACACCACATCTAACTTTATTTCAACTTCTATGTTGCGTTTTGTATACTGTAACATTGTTTATCTTTTGTACGCATACCCCGGAGCCCTCTTTTCGGAAGCCCGAGCAAGAGTCCTTGTTCCGCGATAGAAAATTTAATTACGAACTCATATAAGATAGCTCGAATTTCAACTCAAAATCTTAATTAATCTAAATGAGACTTAAATTGAATCTTACTCAAACTCTACCTCAAAAATGACTCAAATTTAATGTTGTAACTAGAACTCTACCTCAGTTAAATGTGACTCAAACTCGATGTCCAACTCGAAACTTAATGCTAACTAAAACTTTAATTCTAATAATGACTTGAATTCGAAATCGAAGACTAACTCAAAGTTTAACTCAAACAGTAACCCGAACTTTAATTTGAACTCTAATTCGATGGATGGCCACACTCATTCAAGGCACATATAAAACACGGAAATCTATCTAAAAATAGAACAGGTTTTTCCGAATTGGTCACGTGATTTTACCTCATCAAGTAATGGGATAACCACATCAAAGAATGACAGGACCACATCAAATAATGGAACAAACAAATCATATAGTGTAAAATCGTCAAATTTTGAAACATCATTACGTAATGTTAAAACCAGATAAAGAATAGGCAAATCATCATTACAAAATAACAAAACTACATCATGTAATGAAACAACTACATAACGTTAAGTCACATTCACATCAAGTAATGTTAAAACCACATTGACGAATGACACAACCACATTAAATAATGGTGAAACCACATCGAGTAATGACAAAACCATATTGAGTAATGACAAAACTATATCAAGTCAATACGAAACCATATCGTGTAATTGAGTTATATCAAAACATCATCACGTAATGTCAAAACCATATTAAGTAAAGACAAAATATCATCAAGTAATAATAAAACAACATAAAGTAATATCAGAGTTTCACATAAGACAGCTGTGGCGTTCCATAGATTTTTATAGTTCGTTCTTATGTTGTACTGTTACACCACTGTTCCAGGTTAGGGGGGGGTTGGGATCTCGTTAACATGTTTAACCAAGCCACATTCTGTATGTATGTGCCTGTCCAAAGTCCGGAGCCTGTAATTCAGTGGTTGTCGCTTGTTGGTGTGTTACATATTTGTTTTTCGTTCATTTTTTTTGTACATAAATTAGGCCTTTAGTTTTCTCGTTTGAATTGTTTTAACATTTGTCATTTCGGGACCTTTCATAGCTGACTATGCGGTATGGGCTTTGCTCATTGTTGAAGGCCGTACGGTGACCTATAGCTGTTAATTTCTGTGTCATCTCTTGTGGAGAGTTGTCTCATTGGCAATCATACCACATCTTCTTTTTATACGCCCGTCAAAATTTTGACGGGACGTATTATGGTATAAAAATGTCCGGCGTCCGTCTGTCTATCTTCCGGCGTAAGTTTTCGTTCTTTCTTGCTGTGTGGAAAAAAAATCTCAAACAAGAAAAATTGTTCCAAAGTTTTTATAATCTATTGTTCATGAACAATGTAAAATGCTTTTTTTAAAGGCGATTTATTTATCAAAGACAAACTATGAATCGTATAAATGAGCTTTGATTTAGGGAAATCAAAAGATCAATACATGTATAAGATAAAAAAAAAAACTTAATTCAAATATTTGGGGGTGGGGTAAAAAGTGCTGCAAGTTTTGTTTATTTGACATCGATTTTACATATATCTGTATTGGTCAATCAACTTGATTTTTCCCAAATTAAGTTAAGAGGGGGTTGGGGTCAGTGAAAAAACTATGTGAATTAAGTTTGTTTATCCTACATTGAACTTTTGGTGTCGTCCCTTATTGTCCTGTGAATTTTTACCATGACTTAATTCAGGCAAATGTATTGCCTTTCTTGCACTGTTGAAAATAAGGACAGAGGGACATCATATATAAATACTGTTAGTATTAAATCGCACTGATAGCAGTTACAAAATTTTAGATAAGTGAAAATAAGTTGAAATATGAAAGAAAACTTTCAAATAAGAATTACTCCTAAACACACATAAAAGGAGACCCACTATAAAAGCGCTTGCGACCTAACTAGCTTCATGATGATGTCTTTAGTTGTTGCAATTGATAAATCTTCACTTATCAATCAGAGAGAGCTCTACTTATCAATATCAATAAAAATATATTTTAACTATTGAATGACTTATTCTTCAATTATTTAGTCTTAGAATTTATATCTTTAATTTTCACCAATTGTCTAAATTTGATTTATTGAATCTTTTTGTCTGCTTACGCCTTACTTAACTAAAGATGATTGAGATATGTTTAGCCGTTTTTACATAAAACATTTAAAAATTAAAAACATCTAGCTTGTAAGTTATTTCTTCAAAGACATATATAGCATCATTTTAAAGCAAACTTATTTGTCCAAGACATAAATGAATGATTGTACTGAAATGAATGAATATATATAGCCTATTGTTAGAAAGCTGGACAAACTTCTGTTTGCTGGTGTTTATATGTTTATAAAAACACAGCTGGTATTATGCCATATAATTTCATTACTTATAGTGATTAAAATGCGTAATCTACGGTTCGGTACCAATTTCGTCGTCAGTGCTAATGAAAATATTAAATTTCTTGGTAACAAGGATGTCATATAACCTCCTAGATGGTATTTTTAAAGATATATGAACATCAAAACTCATGAGATACGTTTTATGAGTGTTTGTTAAAAAATGTCATTCAAGATCAATTAACAAAAATTATGGATTTTTTCCCTAATTTTTCAAAATAATTTCCCCTTCGTACATTGATTTATAATCTCGACGCGGTTTTGATCTCAATATCATAGCCCTTTTAAAGACCACTAACTCAAGTATCGTAATTTATAACTCCCGTGAAGACGCGAATTAATTTTTATCAGAGACATGTCTCTGTTGTATTTAACAAGATTAGTAAATGCAACGACGTCTATTGGAAGGAGTTATGAGTTATCGTTAATTATCTACTGTCCAATTTAAACAGATTGGGTTATCTCGCTTGGAAATGTGACATATTCTTGCACATGTCGTTATTCGTAGTATAAACTTCGTAAAGGATAATATTTTGAAACGTTCAAAATGGCAGACGTAGCAGCACCAGCTAAATCACCAAAGAAAAAGGCCAAGCCAAAGAAGCCTTCAGCACATCCTAAATACAGCGAGATGATTGGGAAAGCCATCGCCGCTTTGAAAGAACGTGGAGGTTCCTCAAGGCAAGCAATTTTGAAGTACATCATGGCCAACTTCAACGTTGGAAAAGATGCCAAGTCAGTAAACGCCCATTTAAAACTTGCACTCAGAGCTGGAGTTAAGAACAACAGTTTGAAGCAGTCCAAGGGAACTGGAGCATCCGGATCTTTCAGAATTGGAGAGGCAAAACAAGCTAAAAGAAGCCAGCAAAGGCAAAGAAAGCAGCTAAACCTAAGGCCGCCAAGCCTAAGAAGGCGAAGAGCACACCTAAGAAAAGAAGGCAGCAAAGAAACCAGCTGGAGAGAAAAGTCAGCCAAGCCTAAAGCTAAGAAACCAGCAGCAAAGAAAGCAGCCAAGCCAAAGAAGGCAGCCAAGTCACCAGCTAAAAGAAGGCAGCCAAACCAAAAGCCAAGAAGACACCAAAGAAGAAGTAAACTGTTCCAGACTTCAGTCTGCAGAGGCTATTCAGCCACCAAAAGCCCTTTTAAGGGCTACCCAATTTGTTCAAAAGAATCTACAATTGTTGTACATCAGTTATCAAGCTAAATATAGCTGAGCCCTACCCTGCCCTTTTCTTTTCTCTTCACTTTGCACTGTTCTTTGAAATTCTTTTTTTCAGTCAAATTATTTCCATTTTTTGCTTCATTTCACTCCTTAAGAGTATACTATTTCTAACATTTATGCAGTTGCCTTTTGGGAAAATTATTTTTAGTGAGGAAATATTAAGGATATATCATTTTACTTTCACGCACATATTTTTGAACTGATTAAAATTCTTTCAAAACACTATTCGATTAAAATACAACCTAAAAAAAGGAAGTGATAGTTTTTTTATTTATTCTTTTTTTTTGGTGGGGGTGGGGGTGGGGAGGGGTGGGCAAATCACACATTTAAACTTCAACCGAATAAATTATTTTTCTCATTATGTGATTTTTTTCTCCCTTCTCATTCATGTTCATTTGACTGAAATTTTTTAGAGGACTTTTTCTTCACGTATGCAATATCAAAGGTTTGCCGTCTATTTCATATCAACTAGTCAATGGGGAGGTAACTCTAAATTAAACTCAGTACTTTTTTCGGTACTAATATACTGTAAAAATGTGCACAATACAAAAGATGTATAGATATATTGTCAACATACAAGTAAACAAATAGAAAATGAATGCAGTGACGTTTGTCTGTTATTTTTTGTTGTTGTCAAAATTACTACAATTGTGTATTAAAAGTTAGCAGGAAACTCTAAAGTATGGAGGTTTTGTTAAACATTTAACAGTTAGGCAATTATTTTTCATCTTATTACATGTAGATATATATAGTGCGAGTGTACTTACATTCATATATCATCAGTCTTTTGTGTTTGGACTCGCTTTTCATCGTGGTTCTATCGTCGGAGATGTGTGTTTGGGGTGGTGGAGAGTAAAAGGGGCGTTCGTGTTATGGACGATAGCTGATTATGTAACCATATTTAGACTTTTCTTCACCTCTCGAATTCTCCTTTGTTTTACTCGTGTGTGAATTAAATGCACCTTCATGCTTTTATGTTTCTTTCAAATGGGTTGTCCTGTTTGTTTTTCTCTTCTTTTTTTCTCTCTGTTTTTTAGTGTTTTGACGACTTGTCTGTGTCTTTGTTATGTCATTTTAATCTGTTCAAAGCACGCGAGATGAATAAACCAGAAACAATACAGTGACGTCACATACGTAGCATGGCTACTGTTATGAACTAAAACAAGGATGGACGGACATTTGTACAAAAGGTAAGAAAAGGGTTTATTTCTTTGATAACATGTATCATGCATTTTAAAGAATTGTTCACAAAATTGTAGGATTCGAATACAACAGAAGATGTGGTTCATATTTTTCATGTTGGGGCCTTTTATAGCCGACTATACAGTATGGGTTTTCTCATTGTTGAATGCCGTACGGTTGCCTATAGATAATTAATTACATCCATTCATTTGAACTTTGGTGGATAGTTGTCTCATTTGCAATCATACCACATCTCCTTATTTTCATATTGAAATGACAGCAACTTAACGACATAGAAAACATAGTCTACTAATATATACAGACAACGTGTGACTGACAGCATTAAATGCGCTTATTTGTGTATACATTGAGAAACGTTTATTGCTGCCGTTTTCAATTAAGGCTATCCAACCCCGGACAGCAAACACACCTGTTTTGCCAAGATATTTTCCTTCATTTGTGATAAATACTTTATATTGAGACAGAGAAAAGGCGTTTAATGTCAATGTGAAAAGAATAGCTTCAAATATGATAATTCATAAAAACATTTAAAGAAGAAAATAAAAAAGGAGAAAGAAAGAAATAAAAAGCCCAAGAATGAAAGAATGAAATATTTGATTATAGATTAAGTCCTCTATTGAAAATATAAAATCTATCGATCTGGTGTTGTTGGGTTTCTGTCCCAAGGAACATGCCAAACTTGTCCTGTTATTTACGTTTCTAACTATAGCTGCAAAGAGGGTTAGGATTCACGTTTGATAGAAATTGATTCTTTTTTTCTGGATTTGATACGACTAAGAGAGAACTAAAAGAAAAGTTTTAAATTTCTACTGGTTGTCAACATCATGAGGTTGGTCCTAACATGTAGAAAATAGTTCCATCATGCTGGGAATAAAAGACGACCTAAATAGTACTTTGGATTTCATATTAAAGTGTGTTTTCTATTCATAAACAACTAAATTTCATGTCAAACAATTACCCCCAAAAAAAAAATAAAATCCACAAAATGAAAAAGAAACAGAAAAAAGGTTTATAAATTAAGAAAGAAAAAACAACCACAGCATGTTGAAACTTGTACTGACATCCTAGAGAACCCTATTTATTTATTTTTTTTAACGGAAAATATCTGTTTCTTCGTTTCAATCTTGGGTTTGGATTCTTTTTATATTAAATCTGCTTGTTAATGTTGCAATAGTTACCAAATATTTCAGTCCAACTATCATTCATTGAAAATATATACACCCCCCTTTTCCTCGGGATTTTTTTTTTTTTTTTTGGTGGGGGGAGGGTTCAGTTAAATACACTGGAGACTATTTTTGCCCAAGTCCAATGGTTAACATTGATGTGATTTTTGTCTTTCTGTCTCTTTGAATTGTCCGTGTGTATGCTGCTTCACCCGGTACCGATTCTGGTCTAACTTGCCTAGCCTATATAGGTAAAATGCATATTTATGGTCAGAGTCTTCACCGTGACACACATCCCCCTTTTTTAAAAGATAGATGAACCCTTTTAATTGTTTATTTAGATGCAAATGATGTGTACAACTTTCGAATTATAAAAATACAAGAATCTTGGGTTTGGTTGGTATTTTTTGTATTGAAACTTTCAGGTGGCCAGTTCGAGCACGGACCATCGTTTATTGATAATAAAATTAATTACATATATTTTTTGAAAAATATGATATATTCAACAAGACATATTCGAGTTTTCGACCACGAAGTGCTCAAATTTTACATGCATATGGAAATAAAATGCAGAGACGCATCATACAGCAGAGTTTTCTAGTGCCTCAGATCAGCACAAAATAACTGTAAGAACCATTTGAATCATTAAAATGGCCTAACCCCCAAAGCCAATCCTAACCATCCCTTTGTGGTATGGAGACTTGCGGTATAATTTCAGAGATCCATACACCGTTCCACAAGTTATCGTCAATTTATCCAATTTTCTTTGTTCTTTCATTATTATGACATGATTTTGTGCTTAACACTCTAGAATTTCACTTTGTAATAATTGTAAAGAGTGATACAAATTAATGCACGCGGCGTCCTGCCACTGCTTCCTCCATTTTTAACAACTGCTTCCCTTGAAATTTAAATAAGAAATAAGATGACTCAAATGTTTGTGTTATTTCGTAAAGGTTCACGTTATAACGCTAACATAGGAAGAAACATAAAAAAGTTTGCATGGCGCTAATACTTTTTCGTACAAAACTCTATTAAAGTTGATCTTTTGTTATCGGTTCAATAAACATATATTGCATTGAAGGGTATTGTATTACATACTAGATACCCGTATGTAGAAATGACTTGTCGACAATCGGTAATGTTTATCAAGGAAACGAAAATGGAAATTCTTTTTAACCAAGAGGACTATTTTTAAAGGTAATTTTAGTTAGTTCTGTTGAATATTGTTGAGCTTTTGATTTTGCCATTTGATAAGGGACTTTCCGATTTGAATTTTCCATGGAGTTCGGCATTTTTGTTATTTTACTTTTCATTATTCAGACAGTAATATAAGTATCGTAAAATCTGTACTTCTGTGTTACATTAAATAACCTTTAGCCGAGAAGACAGTAATATTGTAGATTTTCGTGAAGATGGGCGTATCAGGGATGCATCTTATGTTGAAAAATGTGTTTTTAGTTCTTTTTTTTTTTAATTTTTGACAGCCTGCTTTTTTAATCTACTCCTCCGTATCTTCCTCCTTTTATCAAAGTCCTGGATCTGCCACTGGTGAAAGATATCATATGTTACACGTATATATGTCCCCTTTGAGGACCTCGTTCTGAAATGTAAGACGACAACTTTTCAAGTAACTATTTTACCAAGTTATTTAATTCAATTCATAGTAAACCAAATAGAAAAGCTGGACTTCATAATACAAACTTGCTAAGCCTTGTAAGATGCACATATTTATTAGTTTAAAAGTAAAGTCTTACAGGTTTTTTCAATCGTCTTTGTGTATCGCCCCGTAAATGATTTGATTAACTAGTGATAGCTATCAGTGCTCTTTCAATAGGTAGCTTACAAAGGTAAATCTATTTAAAGGTCCATCTAACAAAGAATTAAACATAACTTCCTTATTCACTGTACACGCAAATGTACCATTGATTATACCATTTGGATGATCCAGTCAGCATGGTCAGGTGGCCTAGACATAAATTATTTTCCTGAATGTGACCTACCGAATTAGACTTATTACCGGATTTGTACTGACATGAGCTACACGACGGGTGACATATGAGGAGCAGGATCTACTTAATTACTCGTCCGGAGCACCTGAGATCACCACCAGTTTTGTGGGGTTCGTGTTGCTCAGTCTAGTTTTCTATGTTGTTTTTTGTGTACTATCATTTGTCTGTTGGTCTTTTTCTTTTTTATAGCCATGGCGTTGTCAGTTTGTTTTTAACTTATAAGTTTGAATGTCCCTCTGGTATCTTTCGCCTTTCATTTATTGATTTATTTTCTCTGCATGACAACACCTACACTAAAACAACAATTAAAACTTTCGGCACAAATCATTCGTCTTTTTCTGAGGTTTAACATTGTTTATTAAGAAAAAATATTTAAAAAAGTAAACAACATTGACATGACATAAAATGCTTAGTAAAGAGAAAATCAGCATCTATCTAGAGTACTGTTTTTAGTAGCAGGCGCCTTCCGGAGTGTCATTGAACTTACAGACAGGACATTTTTTTTGCCCTCCTCCTTATTTCAAAATCCCTTATTTTTTGTTTTCTTTTAATTGTAATTATTTTTTTTTATGTTTTTCTGTGTTATACTTCCTTAAATTTACTATACAAGCAACGTTTGTTTACGATTTATATTACTATCAATTGCTAGTTTATTGTCGACAGCGGTCACTGATAATTTATTTGTATAAGTATTGCCGATTGACGACCAAATGTCAGATGTTTTCTTCGTTTTTTCTATGTGATCTTCATACTGCAAAGCAAATAATGTTTTGGAATGCAACATTTTTTGTTTTCTTTCAAGAAAACTGTTCACATCATCACATTTAGTACTAGTACATTGGACAATTCAGTCATTTAATAATTAAAAGGGGTGGATGTTTTTTTCTGAGGGATATCAAAAGCCATTTCTTAAGCCCGATTGGCTCAAAATATATCTGAAGGGTGCCCATTTTTGTTTCTGGTGAGTCTTTTTTTGTCTAAATATGTAAAATTGAGGAAATTGCTGGCACAATTTGGCATCTGAGGGGTTTAAAACAAAGCACGTGAGAGATTGAAATTTGCCTGAAATTTTTCTGAGGGGGTCTTTGACAAGGTATAATCCCCCCCCGGCTTTTCATATATTAAATGGAATGTCCCATTTCTATGCAGCATTTTTGTTTACCATATAAGACTATGGAGCAGTCAATATACAAGACTCAATGCGGGTCCAGGATTTTTCAAACGAGGGGGCGGCGTTATTACAGAAAACGGAATCTATTTACTACCGACGAGCGAAAACAGACCTTTTCGCTATTTAGGAATCTGCGACACTTGAACTATTGACGTAATACAACAATCACTTTTCCTTTGTGGCGTCAGACATTTTCTATTGTGACATCAATTTTTTTTTCGAGAATCAAAGGCTATGTGATGTCCAGTAATGACGGACAAAAAGCGATAAGGGAGGCCCCTCATGGGGATGTCCAAGTAATCACATAATCACAAATTTTTGCCGCAATATGTATCACATAATCAAAAACCCCATGAGGAGGCTCATTTTATAAAGTGTATTTAGAGCGGAATTTTTTTAACGTTTTTATAATCATATAAATCGTGAGAACAATGAGAAACTGTTTTGACGATCAAAGTGTAGCGTACGCCCTCTACGTACCGCTGGATCAACCAGTACGACTGCAACCTGTCTTACTTTAAAACAAGTTGCTTTCTTTAAAAAAAGAAAAGCAATACGTGAACCCAAGACCTCTGACTGGTAACCAAAATGTTGTTGCTGAATGTTTGTTTGCTTTTGAATTAAAATGATTGAATGTGAATAGAATGAGATAATGATGATGTTAAAACACGTGTCAGTTGAGAGCAATTATGGATAGTTGTGAATAGAAAAGTGTATATATACAGCTACTATTTGAATATACATTTAAGGCTCGACTATTTTATTTATTACTTGGGAGTATACATAATTTTTTCATAACCCTTTCGCAAATCTCAGTTTTTTACAAACCCGATGTCTAATGCAAATTGCACAAACCAATCGCAATATAGATTTAACCACACAATTTGCTTTATAATCTGGATGCATTTGTTTTATCTATCATATCTTCATATTTTGTTTCCTGGATGCCTCCAATTATTCTCAATTCAAATTTCCATGTGAAGTGAAACCATGTTGCATGCAACTTATAAGAAGGTTTCGTATATATTTCTTGAGAGTAACACACCAGCTTCATTCGGACCTCTTTTATAGAGACATATTTTGGTCAAAAAAAAAAACATCTCAAATTTTAAAGATTTCCTGAAGTTACTTAAATCAATCAAAATATTCTACAGAAAAACTTTGTTTTGAAGAATATCTTATTTTCAGAAGTTACATGTATATGAATACCTGAACATATTCTAAAAAGAACCAATTTAAATAAAAAAGATATGTAGATATGAAAAGATATCATGCCATGATTAAAATGTTGTACTCCAGCAAAAGCGTAGCTACCTTCCTAATGAAGTGGAATCACAAATTAAAGGGCGAGGGGTATGGGGCCGCATAAATCCCCCAGTTGGTCTAGGGCAAAGCCCTGGTAGGGGGACCAGGGGGGCGAAGCCCACCAAAAGCTCCACATATATAGCGTTTCAAAACAATCAAAACCGTAATAAAACTTGTACATTTTTGTAGTGGTTTTTTGGTCAGCCATTTGTTTAACTTCGAGTCGAATAAAGACTAAACATTGTCGTTTGCGTTTTTTTTTGTACGCGGTGAGAGCTTTTAAAATCACGAAATTTTTTCCATATGCCAGTATTTGTATTGAGCAAAGTAGATTGTATAAAAAACAAATAATAAACATGAACTCAATACTATATGTGGAGTTTCTGTTAGCATAAACATATTAAAACTATCAATATAGTATAGATATTGTTTTATTTAAGACGTTGAGAATATTTGCCTGTTAATAATAGATATATTGTTATGCCTTTTTTATGTGTATGGCTCTGATCTGGCTGTGGTTTAACATCTCAGAATTGAAATAGTTAAATTCATATTTATGATTTATGTCAACATTATTGTAACAATTATAAAAATCATTGTAATAAATTACTTTGCTCTTCATGGGCCCTTTAATTGGAATAAAAATATCTTATCTTATCTTATCTTATCTTATTAAAACAATCAATCTTTTGAATTTCAAACTTGAGGAATATCAATTCTGGTCAGAAAAAAGGAACCCAAAATGAAGATTCTTCCTAACAGCAAATGCGTCAATAACTTTCTCAATGTCAATTCCCCAATATTAAAATAAGAAGATGTGGTATGATTGCCAATGAGACATCTCTCCACAAGAGACCAAATGACACAGAAATTCACAACTATAGGTCACCGTATGGCCTTCAACAATGAACAAAGCTCATACCGCATAGTCCGCTATAAAAGGCCCCGAAATGACAAACTTAAAACAATTCAAACGAGAAAACTAACGGCTTAATTTATGTACAAAATAATGAACGAAAAACAAATATGTTACACAGCAACAAACGACAACCACTGAATTACAGGCTCCTGACTTGGCATAGGCACATACATAATGTGGCGGGGTTAAACTAGTTTGTTGGCGCCAAATTCAGCCCCAACCTGGGACAGTGGTGTAACGGAACAACATAAGAACAAACTATGCAAAACAATAAACGAAAAACAATTATGAGAAACAACAAAATCTGACAACCACTCAATTACATGTATTGTCAACATACAAGTAAACAAATAGAAAATGAATGCAGTGACGGTTGTCTGTTATTTTTTTGTTGTTGTCAAAATTACTACAATTGTGTATTAAAAGTTAGCAGGAAACTCTAAAGTATGGAGGTTTTTGTTAAACATTTGACAGTTAGGCAATTATTTTTCATTTTATTACATGCAGATATATATAGTGCGAGTGTACTTACATTCATATATCATCAGTCTTTTATGTTTGGACTCGCTTTTCTTCGTAGTTCTACCGTCGGAGATATGTGTTTGGGGGTGGGAGAGTAAAAGGGGCGTTCATGTTATTGACGATAGCTGATTATGTAACCATATTTAGACTTTTCTTCACCTCTCGAATTCTCCTTTGTTTTACTCGTGTATGAATTAAATGCACCTACATGCTTTTATGTTTCTTTCAAATGGGTTGTCCTGTTTGTTTTTCTCTTCTTTTTTTCTTTCTGCTTTTTAGTGTTTTGACGACTTGTCTGTGTCTTTGTTATATCATTTTAATCTGTTCAAAGCACGCGAGATGAATAAACCAGAAACAATACAGTGACGTCACATACGTAGCATGTCTAC
The DNA here is from genome assembly GCA_017311375.1 of Mytilus coruscus. Lineage (NCBI taxonomy): Eukaryota > Metazoa > Mollusca > Bivalvia > Mytilida > Mytilidae > Mytilus > Mytilus coruscus. The sequence goes on from CM029606.1 coordinate 5,846,245, forward strand.
TGTTATGAACTAAAACAAGGATGGACGGACATTTGTACAAAAGGTAAGAAAAGGGTTTATTTCTTTGATAACATGTATCATGCATTTTAAAGAATTGTTCACGAAATTGTAGGATTCGAATATAACAGAAGATGTGTTTCATATTTTTCATGTTGGGGCTTTTTATAGCCGACTATACAGTATGGGTTTTTCTCATTGTTGAATGCCGTACGGTTGCCTATAGATAATTAATTACATCCATTCATTTGAACTTTGGTGGATATATAGTTGTCTCATTTGCAATCATACCACATCTCCTTATTTTCATATTGAAATGACAGCAACTTAACAACACAGAAAAACATAGTCTACTGGTATATACAGACAACGTGTGACTGACAGCATTAAATGCGCTTATTTGTGTATACATTGAGAAACGTTTGTTGCTGCCGTTTTCAATTAAGGCTATCCAAACCCCCGGACAGCAAACACACCTGTTTTCGCCAAGATATTTTCCTTCATTTGTGATAAATACTTTATATTGAGACAGAGAAAAGGCGTTTAATGTCAATGTGAAAAGAATAGCTTCAAATATGATAATTCATAAAAACATTTAAAGAAGAAAATAAAAAAGGAGAAAGAAAGAAATAAAAAGCCCAAGAATGAAAGAATGAAATATTTGATTATAGATTAAGTCCTCTATTGAAAATATAAAATCTATCGATCTGGTGTTGTTGGGTTTCTGTCCCAAGGAACATGCCAAACTTGTCCTGTTATTTACGTTTCTAACTATAGCTGCAAAGAGGGTTAGGATTCACGTTTGATAGAAATTGATTCTTTTTTTCTGGATTTGATACGACTAAGAGAGAACTAAAAAGAAAAAGTTTTAAATTTCTACTGGTTGTCAACATCATGAGGTTGGTCCTAACATGTAGAAAATAGTTCCATCATGCTGGGAATAAAAGACGACCTAAATAGTACTTTGGATTTCATATTAAAGTGTGTTTTCTATTCATAAACAACTAAATTTCATGTCAAACAATTACCCCCCCCAAAAAAAAATAAAAAATCCACAAAAATCAAAAAAGAAACAGAAAAAAAGGTTTACAAATTAAGAAAGAAAAAAACAACCACAGCATGTTGAAACTTGTACTGACATCCTAGAGAACCCTATTTATTTATTTTTTTAACGGAAAATATCTTTTTCTTCGTTTCAATCTTGGTTTTGGATTCTTTTTACATTAAATCTGCTTGTTATTGTTGCAATAGTTACCAAATATTTCAGTCCAACTATCATTCATTGAAAATATATACACCCCCCTTTTCCTCGGGATTTTTTTTTTTTTTTTTTTGGTGGGGGGAGGGGTTCAGTTAAATACAGTGGAGACTATTTTTGCCCAAGTCCAATGGTTAACATTGATGTGATTTATGTCTTTCTGTCTCTTTTGAATCGTCCGTGTGTATGCTGCTTCACCCGGTACCGATTCTGGTCTTATATACTTGCCTAGCCTATATAGGTAAAATGCATATTTATGGTCAGAGTCTTCACCGTGACACACATCCCCCTTTTTTAAAAGATAGATGAACCCTTTTAATTGTTTATTTAGATGCAAATGGTGTGTACAACTTTCGAATTATAAAAATACAAGAATCTTGGGTTTGGTTGGTATTTTTTGTATTGAAACTTTCATGTGGCCAGTTCGAGCACGGACCATCGTTTATTGATAATAAAATTAATTACATATATTTTTTGAAAAATATGATATATTCAACAAGACATATTCGAGTTTTCGACCACGAAGTGCTCAAATTTTACATGCATATGGAAATAAAAGCAGAGACGCATCATACAGCAGAGTTTTCTAGTGCCTCAGATCAGCACAAAATAACTGTAAGAACCATTTGAATCATTAAAATGGCCTAACCCCCCAAAGCCAATCCTAACCATCCCTTTGTGGTATGGAAACTTGCGGTATAATTTCAGAGAGATCCATACACCGTTCCACAAGTTATCGTCTGGAAACTAGAAAAATGCTTATTTGGGCCCCTTTTTGGCCCCTAATACCTAAACTGTTAACTTCAATTTATCCAATTTTCTTTGTTCTTTCATTATACTGCCATGATTTTGTGCTTAACACTCTAGAATTTCACTTTGTAATAATTGTAAAGAGTTATACAAATTAATGCACGCGGCGTCCTGCCACTGCTTCCTCCATTTTTAACAACTGCTTCCCTTGAAATTTAAATAAGAAATAAGATGACTCAAATGTTTGTGTTATTTCGTAAAGGTCCACGTTATAACGCTAACATAGGAAGAAACATAAAAAAGTTTGCATGGCGCTAATACTTTTTCGTACAAAACTCTATTAAAGTTGATCTTTTGTTATCGGTTCAATAAACATATATTGCATTGAAGGGTATTGTATTACATACTAGATACCCGTATGTAGAAATGGCTTGTCGACAATCGGTAATGTTTATAAAGGAAACGAAAATGGAAATTCTTTTTAACCAAGAGGACTATTTCTAAAGGTAATTTTAGTTAGTTCTGTTGAATATATATATATATATATAATATGAGAGTTGTTTTCCGTTTGTTTGATGTGTTTGAGCTTTTGATTTTGCCATTTGATAAGGGACTTTCCGATTTGAATTTTCCATGGAGTTCGGCATTTTTGTTATTTTACTTTTCATTCTTCAGACAGTAATATAAGTATCGTAAAATCTATATTTCTGTGTTACATTAAATAACCTTTAGCCGAGAAGAAAGTAATATTGTAGATTTTTGTGAAGATGGGCGTATCAGGGATGCATCTTATGTTGAAAAATGTGTCTTTAGTTCTTTTTTTTTTTAAATTTTTGACAGCCTGCTTTTTTAATCTACTCCTCCGTATCTTCCTCCCTTTATCAAAGTCCTGGATCTGCCACTGGTGAAAGATATCATATGTTACACGTATATATGTCCCCTTTGAGGACCTCATTCTGAAATGTAAGACGACAACTTTTTAGGTAACTATTTTACCAAGTTATTTAATTCAATTCATAGTAAACCAAACAGAAAAGCTGGATTTCATAATACAAAATTGCTAAGCCTTGTAAGATGCACATATTTATTAGTTTAAAATAAAGTCTTACAGGTTTTTTCAATCGTCTTTGTGTATCGCCCCGTAAATGATTTGCTTCACTAGTGATAGCTATCAGTGCTCTTTCGATAGGTAGCTTACAAAGGTAAATCTATTTAAAGGTCCATCTAACAAAGAATTAAACATAACTTCCTTATTCACTGTACACACAAATGTACCATTGATTATACCATTTGGATGATCCAGTCAGGTGGCCTAGACATAGATTATTTTCCTGAATGTGACCTACCGAATTAGACTTATTACCGGATTTGTACTGACATGAGCTACACGACGGGTGACATATGAGGAGCAGGATCTACTTAATTACTCGTCCGGAGCACCTGAGATCACCACCAGTTTTGTGGGGTTCGTGTTGCTCAGTCTAGTTTTCTATGTTGTTTTTTTTGTGTACTATCATTTGTCTGTTGGTCTTTTTCTTTTTTATAGCCATGGCGTTGTCAGTTTGTTTTTAACTTATAAGTTTGAATGTCCCTCTGATATCTTTCGCCTTTCTTTTATTGATTTATTTTCTCTGCATGACAACACCTACTCTAAAACATCAATTAAACCTTTCGGCACAAATCATTCGTCTTTTTCTGAGGTTTAACATTGTTTATTAAGAAAAAATATTTAAAAAAGTAAACAACATTGACATGACATAAAATGCTTAGTAAAGAGAAAATCAGCATCTATCTAGAGTACTATTTTTAGTAGCAGGCGCCTTCCGGAGTGTCATTGAACTTATAGACAGGACATTTTTTTTGCCCTCCTCCTTATTTCAAAATCCCTTATTTTTTGTTTTCTTTTAATTGTAATTATTTTTTTTGTGTTTTTCTGTGTTATACTTCCATAAATTTACTATACAAGCAACGTTTGTTTACGATTTATATTACTATCAATTGCTAGTTTATTGTCGACAGCGGTCACTGATAATTTATTTGTATAAGTATTGCCGATTGACGACCAAATGTCAGATTTTTTCTTCGTTTTTTCTATGTGATCTTCATACTGCAAAGCAAATAATGTTTTGGAACAAAAGGGGTGGATGTTTTTTTTCTGAGGGATATCAAAAGCCATTTCTTAGGCCCGATTGGCTCAAAATATATCTGAAGGGTGCCCATTTTTGTTTCTGGTGGGTCTTTTGTTGTCTAAATATGTAAAATTGAGGAAATTGCTGGCACAATTTGGCATCTGAGGGTTTAAAACAAAGCACGTGAGAGATTGAAATTTGCCTGAAATTTTTCTTAGGGGGTCTTTGACAAGGTATAATCCCCCCCGGCTTTTCATATATTAAATGGAATGTCCCATTTCTTTGCAGCATTTTTGTTTACCATATAAGACTATGGAGCAGTCAATATACAAGACTCAATGCGGGTCCAGGATTTTTCAAACGAGGGGGCGGCGTTATTTCAGAAAACGGAATCTATTTACTACCGACGAGCGAAAACAGACCTTTTCGCTATTTAGGAATCTGCGACACTTGAACTATTGACGTAATACAACAATCACTTTTCCTTTGTGGCGTCAGACATTTTCTATTGTGACATCAATTTTTTTTTCGAGAATCAAAGGCTATGTGATGTCCAGTAATGACGGACAAAAAGCGATAAGGGAGGCCCCTCATGGGGGTGTCCAAGTAATCACATAATCACAAATTTGTTGCCGCAATATGAATCACATAATCAAAAACCCCATGAGGAGGCTCATTTTATAAAGTGTATTTAGAGCGGATTTTTTAACGTTTTTATAATCATATAAATCGTGAGAACAATGAGAAACTGTTTTGACGATCAAAGTGTAGCGTACGCCCTCTACGTACCCCTGGATCAACCAGTACGACTGCAACCTGTCAAGTTGCTTTCTTTAAAAAAAGAAAAGCAATACGTGAACCCAAGACTGGTAACCAAAATGTTGTTGCTGAATGTTTGTTTGCTTTTGAATTGAAATAATTGAATGTGAATAGAATGAGATAATGATGATGTTAAAACACGTGTCAGTTGAGAGCAATGATGGATAGTTGTGAATAGAAAAGTGTATATATACAGCTACTATTTGAATATACATTTAAGGCTCGACTATTTTATTTATTACTTGGGGGTATACATCATTTTTTCATGACCCTTTTGCAAATCCCAGTTTTTTACAAACCCGATGTCTAATGCAAATTGCACAAACCAATCGCAATATAGATTTAACCACATAATTTGCTTTATAATCTGGATGTATTTGTTTTATCTATCGTATCTTCATATTTTGTTTCCTGGATGCCTCCAATTATTCTCAATTCAAATTTCCATGTGAAGTGAAACCCTGTTGCATGCAACTTATAAGAAGGTTTCGTATATATTTCTTGAGAGTAACACACCGGCTTCATTGGGACCTCTTTTATAGAGACATATTTTGGTCAAAAAAAAAAAAAAAAACATCTCAAATTTTAAAGATTTCCTGAAGTTACTTAAATCAATCAAAATATTCTACAGAAAAACTTTGTTTTGAAGAATATCTTATTTTCAGAAGTTACATGTATATGAATACCTGAACATATTCTAAAAAGAACCAATTTAAATAAAAAGATATGTAGATATGAAAAGATATCATGCCATGATTAAAATGTTGTACGCCAGCAGGGGCGTAGCTACCTTCTTAATGAAGTGGAATCACAAATTAAAGGGCAAGGGGTATGGGGGCCGCATAAATCCCCCAGTTGGTCAGGGCAAAGCCCTGGTAGGGGGACCGGGGGCGAAGCCCTTCCGGAAGCTCCACATATATAGCGTTTCAAAACAATCAAAACCGTAATAAAACTTGTACATTTTTGTAGTGGTTTTTTGGTCAGCCATTTGTTTAACTTCGAGTCGAATAAAGACTAAACATTGTCGTTTGCGTTTTTTTTGTACGCGGTGAGAGCTTTTAAAATCACGAAATTTGTTCCATATGCCAGTATTTGTATTGAGCAAAGTAGATTGTATAAAAAACAAATAATAAACATGAACTCAATACTATATGTGGAGTTTCTGTTAGCATAAACATATTAAAACAATCAATCTTTTGAATTTCAAACTTGAGGAATATCAATTCTGGTCAGAAAAAAGGAACCCAAAATGAAGTTTCTTCCTAACAGCAAATGCGTCAATAACTTTCTCAATGTCAATTCCCCAATATTAAAATAAGAAGATGTGGTATGATTGCCAATGAGACATCTCTCCACAAGAGACCAAATGACACAGAAATTCACAACTATAGGTCACCGTATGGCCTTCAACAATGAACAAAGCTCATACCGCATAGTCCGCTATAAAAGGCCCCGAAATGACAAATTTAAAACAATTCAAACGAGAAAACTAACGGCTTAATTTATGTACAAAATAATGAACGAAAAACAAATATGTTACACAGCAACAAACGACAACCTACAGGCTCCTGACTTGGCATAGGCACATACATAATGTGGCGGGGTTAAACTAGTTTGTTGGCGCCAAATTCAGCCCCAACCTGGGACAGTGGTGTAATGGCACAACATAAGAACAAACTATGCAAAACAATAAACGAAAAACAATTATGAGAAACAACAAAATCTGACAACCACTCAATTACAGGCTCCTGGCGTGGGACAGGCACATATAGAATGTAGCGAGGTTAAACTACTTTGAAGGCGCCAACCCTCCACTAACCTGGAACAGTGGTGTAACAGTACAACATAAGAACAAACTATAAAAATCCGTTGAAAAAGGCTTTAGTTAACTCATCAGATGGATACAAATTGATATACATCCAACAAAAACAGAGTGGGCGTGACAGGGTACTTACACATCCCCACAACAAAAAGACACTATTAAAGTACAAAGTATGTATGCGTGAAGGATGGACCGACTAGAAAGTCTTTCTGTATGCATTGTATTTGGAACATTTTTCGCATAATGTTTTTGTCAGCAAATCTAGTTTCACGCTGTCTTGTTGTAAACATTCTATGGAGTTATTGCAAATATCTGGACAAGGAGGGTGGTTAGATGAAGTCGGAGTCGACGAGTCAGTTAGTGTGGGGGCGTCTCTATTGCATTTGATATTGAACTTTGTGGAGTTGTGATCATCTGGGCCTCTTCCTTCAGAACGCGAAGCAGATGAGTCTGGCGTCGGTTCGAAATAAGAAAATATCTTTTTCTACATGACTCTAACAGCTTCATCAACACTTGCTATTATACTGTGGATAGACGGAGAAGACATAAACAGTCTCCGAACGTTAAACAAATATCACGTCCCATAATAGATAATAGATGCAACACGTTAATACCCCTCCCACTCTGTCCGATTGACCAATTCCTATTTCCAATATGTTAACTTTGTCCGTCTCTCTTTCTCTCTTTTTTTTTTTTTTTTTTTTTTTTTTTTGGGGGTGAAAACGACGTGGATGCACGTGCTGTCGTGCCTCCGGGTAGCTACGCCCCTGGCCAGACGCGAGTGAAGTCTACAAAGAATCATCAGTGACGCTCGAATAAACAAGTTAAAAAGGCCAAATGAAATAGTAAATAGAAAGCATATCCGTGGAGGTCTCATTGCATATGTTAGATCTGATCTTGCAGCTGATAGAAAAATTCAACTAGAATTCTCAGATGTTGAATCCATTGGTATAGAGGTAGCAATTGGAAACAAAAAATGGTTCTTTTGTGGGATATATAAACCTCCTAGTATGTCAGATGACCATTTCAGTACAGACTGTACCAAAACTATAGACAAAATTATATCCAAATATGACAATTATATTTTTATTGGTGACTTTAATTATGACATGCTTAACTGTGATAAGAGTGCAATGATAAGAGAAATCTGTGATATTTTTAATTTAAAGCACATCATTAAGAAAGCTACATGTTTTACGAAAATTGCTAAAGCAACCCTTTTAGATTTGATATTAATGAATCATGACTAGCACCGGAATTAGTGATGTGCACAACTTTATATCTGTGCAGCTAAATTGTGATTTGCCAAAAATTTTACCCAAAAAAAAAGATATGCAGAAGTTTTAAGAATTTTAATGCTTCAAATTTTTTAAATGATTTAGAAAATCAGCATTTTGATATATCTGAATTTGATAATGTAAATACAGCATATGATAATTTTAGTAAAAGTTTCATTGAGGTTGCTGACAAACATGCACCTTTAAAGGAACGAAAAATATTTCCAAATCAGGTACCATATATGAATGCAGAGCTTAAAAGTGCCATTTATAAGAAAAAAATGTTGTATAATAAATTTCAAAAATTTAGTGGTAGTAAGAACTGGGAAGCATATAGGCGTCAACGCAACTATGTTACAAAACTAAAAAATAAATCCATTAACCAATATTTTGTAGAGAGGTGTAAAACCTTTTCTTACAAATAAAGGAAATGTACACCAAAAGGAAACTGTCCTCTCTGAAAATAATGTTTTAATTACAAAACAGGAGGAGGTGTGTGAGATATTTAACGAATATTTTGTAAATGTTGCAAAGAATATAGGATCCAGTCAAATAAAGGTTGATGATGATCACCCGAGTATATTGGCCATTAAAGATAATCTTCCAGATCTTGATCAAAACAGTTACCTTTTCCCCTATTAATCAAGACTTTGTTGAGAAACGTATACGTAAAATTAATGTTAAAAAAGCCACTGGTATAGATGGTATCTTACCTAAATTACTGCATTTTGCTAAACCTGCTATTGTAAAACCCCTTACAGATATTGTTAATTTATCACTATCATCATCAACCTTCCCTGACCGTCTTAAGGAAGCTCAAGTTGCACCTATTCACAAAAGAAATAGTGTATTAGAAAAAGGAAATTATAGACTGGTAAGTGTATTACCGGCTATTTCTAAATTTTTTGAAAATGCCATAGAAGTACAATTAGTACAGTACTTTGATAAAATCTTCAATCCATTTTTGGCAGCTTTTAGATCAGGTTTTGGATGTCAGTCAACTTTATTAAGAGTGATTGAAGATTGGAAATTAGCCTTAGACCTTACAGCTATCCTTATGGACTTGTCAAAAGCATTTGACTGTCTCCCCCATGACTTACTGCTACTGAAACTAAAAGCTTATGATCTCTCCAAATCCTCACTTGATATGTTATATAGTTATTTAACAAAAAGAAAACAGTGTGTGAAAGTAAACCAAAATTTAAGTGGTATGTTTGACATATTTAAAGGGGCACCACAAGGTTCCATCCTTGGACCCATCCTATTTAATATTTTTATAAATGATTTGTTCTTTTTTGTAAAAAATTGTTCTTTATATAATTATGCTGATGACAATACTTTGTCAAAGTCTGGAAATTCCTTACAAGATGTAATTTCTGCTCATGAGGAAGACAGCAATTATTTAATACAGTGGTTTTCTTCAAACAAAATGCAGGCCAACCCAGAGAAATTTCAAGCTATCTCTCTTGGCAAAAAAAAAAAACACATGATAAAAAGATTGTGTTTGGTTTGAATGGTATTTCTATATCATGTGAGGATGAGGTTAAACTACTTGGAGTTACAATTGATCTTAAATTAAACTTCAATTTACAAATTTCAAATATTTGTAAAAAGGCTGCAAGGCAATTAAATGTTTTGAAAAGAATTGGGAAACACCTAAACAAACTGAGTAAACTTACAATTTATTACTCTTTTATTATGTCAAACTTTAGTTACTGCCCTTTGACTTGGCATTTCTGTGGGGAACAAAATACCAGAAAAATAGAAAAAATACAAGAACGAGCACTTGGCTTTATTTATGAAGACCATCAGAGCTCATACGAAACACTCCTGCAGATTTCAAACCTTCCATCACTAAAAACTCGTAGAATGCGCTCAATTGCCTTGGAGACCTTTAAAATAATTAATAAAAAATGTCCTTTATTTATTCAAGATCTAGTTGTAATAAAAAACATTTCATATAATTTCAGGTATGTGAACACTGTTGAGGTACCTAGACCTAGAACCTCAAGTTATGGTAAAAGATCCTTTAGATTTGAGGCAGCACAAGTATGGAACTCCCTTCCCAATGAGGCTAGAATCATGACCTCTTTTGACCAGTTTAGGAATTATATAAATTCCTGGTGTGGGGGTCAAAAATGCAACTGCAGTTCTTGCCGTTTCCATCCAGTGCTGTCTCAAAGCTGAAATTTCTTTCTTTTTATAATGGCCTTTTGCTCTGCTTTTTATGCATTTATTAAATATATCTGCTATTAAATGCTAGTGCTTCATAATTTATTTATTTATTGTTTTTATGCTTTTTAGTTTGATATTATTTTATGATATTCAAGTGATTTGCTGATCCCCCCGTTCAATGCACATAGAGGCGCTTGCCACATGAGCTTCGACTCTGGAGGCTCATAAATCAAAATTAATTTGCTTTTATTATATTTGCATGCTTTTTCATTTTTATTTATTAGTATTTGCCATGATGCTGCATGATTTTTTATGTGATAGTCGGTTAAAGAGCTCACCAGAGCTCATGTTTTGCCTGTTATTGTGTATATATATGCCGACTCTAAATAAAAATTTACTTACTTACTTACTTACTTACTTACATAATGTAATTACTGTTCAAACCTGTGAGACATAATACACGTTTATATGACAATTTATATATGCTATGCATGAAATACAAAATATCAAATGATAAACGTTCAGAAATAATCAGTTTATTCTGGGACATTATATATATATATCAATTAACTACTCCCAGGTTTATTGTCACAATGCACAACAGCACCCTGTATTAAATACTTCATACACAACGTGTACATGGACCGTCTCAAAGCATGAATTATATAATTGCGTTATCATTATACTTGATATTTAATAAACATTCACATTATTAAAAGGCAAATTGGTTCTAATATATAAACGATTTTTTGACTGCAACTTAGTCTTTATTGTTTTACTTTCCAATATACTTTGATTGTTGAAATATACAATGTCACGTGGTAGCCTAGCCATAGAGGGACCATATCAAAGACGTAATAACTACCTGTATAAATGATCGAAAACTTTCGAGACGTTCCGAGAATCTTGATTCCGACTTCCCGCCGAGGATATCGAGTGGCCCATAGACACTTCCAAAACTCGCCAATAGGGGGTTCACGCAAAAATCCTATCAGAAAAATTTCCGGAAACAAGTCCTGAAACGAGTTGTATATTATGCCTAGTAAGTAGATATTAGTTTCCCGCCGCCTGTCAAAGTATGTTTCGTGTAACGATTGTGGAAGAAATGGTAAGAATAGACGACGTTTTTGTCAAACATACTCAAAGATATATCCAATATGTTGTGAATACACAAAGAAGTATGTTAAAATAAATTAATAAGACGTGCAAGTTGAAATGTTGGTCCCAGCTGGTGCAGTGGTGGTCCTAGTTCCAAACAACAGTAAAATATACACATGTACTACTAAATAGTCATAGTTTACAAGCAGTGGCGGATCTACTGACTGCCTAAGAGGGGGCACGCTTCCAATCATGCTCCAGTGATTCCCTAAAGAACCAGGTTTTTCCCACAAAACGGGGTAGGGCGGACTGTCACTTATGGGTGTGCACAAATATAATTTGGGTTAAAGTAACAAACAAAAAAAGGTGCTATACAAATATTTAACAGTGGGGATTAAAAACAAGGGCTTTTGATTTATTTGTTTGTCAGGAGCCTCTTGAACGATTCAAGGCTGCTGACAGATGTAACTGAGGAGGGTAAGGCATTCCAATTCCTGATGGTCCTCGGGTAGAATGACTCTTTCCTTGTTGTCATGTTACATTGTGGGATCTGAAAAGAGTTTGTGCCCATATTTCTTGAGATCCTGTCCGGTGGAACGAGTTTGTGGCTTGCTGCAACGTTGACCTCCTGATTGTCGATCTTATACAGCATTGATAGTCTTGCGCTTCTCCTATCTTCAAGTGGTGCCCACTTCAGTTGTTCCAACATATCAGTAACGGATGATCTGTTACTGTACCGGTTTGTTATCTTGCCGATCTCCTTTGTACCATTTCTAACTTGTGTTTATCTTTTTGGAGGTATGGATCCCATGGAGAGCTGGCATACTCGACTGTTGGTCTAACGAGGGAGATGCATATGTAGGCCTTTTCTTTGATATCGCTGTTAGAGATATTGAGGTTTCTTTTGAGAAATCCGATGGTTTTATTTGCTTTGGCACAGATGTTTCCGATATGTTTTTCCCATTTAAGGTCTGATGTTATAGTTACTCCTAAGTATTTTGCAGATGTTACGTGCTCCAAAGTGTGGCTATGTAAACGGTAATAGTTACTCCCTAAGTATTTTGCAGATGTTACGTGCTCCAAAGTGTGGCTATGTAAACGGTATGTAAACGGTAATAGTTACCCCTAAGTATTTTGCAGATGTTACGTGCTCCAAAGTGTGGCTATGTAAACGGTAATAGTTACTCCCTAAGTATTTTGCAGATGTTACGTGCTCCAAAGTGTGGCTATGTAAACGGTAATAGTTACCCCTAAGTATTGTGCAGATGTTACGTGCTCCAGAGTGTGGCTATGTAAACGGTAATAGTTACTCCTAAGTATTTTGCAGATGTTACGTGCTCCAGAGTGTGGCTATGTAAACGGTAATAGTTACCCCTAAGTATTGTGCAGATGTTACGTGCTCCAGAGTGTGGCTATGTAAACGGTATGTAAACGGTAATAGTTACTCCTAAGTATTTTGCAGATGTTACGTGCTCCAAAGTGTGGCTATATAAACGGTATCTAAACGGTAATAGTTACTCCTAAGTATTTTGCAGATGTTACGTGCTCCAAAGTGTGGCTATGTAAACGGTAATAGTTACTCCTAAGTATTTTGCAGATGTTACGTGCTTCAAAGTGTGGCTATGTAAACGGTATGTAAATGGTAATAGTTACCCCTAAGTATTTTGCAGATGTTACGTGCTCCAAAGTGTGGCTATGTAAACGGTAATAGTTACTCCCTAAGTATTGTGCAGATGTTACGTACTCCAAAGTGTGGCTATGTAAACGGTAATCCTTTATAATAGGTGTTCTGTTCTTTGTTACTGATAATACCTGACATTTATCTGGATGGAATTGCATCATCCATTTTCTTCCCAGACAGCCAACAGACAGCCCCCCCCAAATCCCCCTCTAACTAGTATATCATTGACTATCCAATAGGGTCTTGCAGGTGACGGTTGGTACAGAGACAGTTCACAAATTGCACAGAGTATCAATGGCACTGGCTACAATTACCTTGAAACCAGTGTCCGTGACATATAATACTGTATAGTTATTGTTACGTTGGACATTAATTTTCGGAATGCTAGGCTGTGTTAGTAAATGATTAATTACAAATGTAACAATACTATTTGTGTTTCGGTTAAGTTTTGTTATTGTTACGTTAGATTTTAAATTATTAAAATTTAAACCGACTTTTAGTTTTTTTGCTGAATTCTCCGATATACAGATATATACTCGATAACAAATAATAATAATAATAAATAATCGATAAAAATGATAATAGTTATTATTATTATTGTTTCTATTAGTATTATTATTATTTTTATTCAACAAATAATATTATTCAAATAGTTTTTAAGTATTTATTGTTTTAATATATGTTCTTCAAGATAACAACAACAATTTTTATTTGTCAATCAAGACGCCCCGAGGAGCAGTACAATTACAGTTTAAATTAAAGTGTACAAATAATTGTGGTGATTTTTTTTTTCATTGAACTATTTGAAATTACAATAAATGACAATAATACTAAAACTATATAAGAGATTCAGAAGGGAGACAACAAACACAGTATATATTCTCAAAGATAATGAGTGAGTGAACACAATCAGTACCGTTGTATAATTAGAAGAAGAGCTGGTGGCTACTCATGTTTTATTACTTAATTTTACTCTTCTAGTCTTTATTAAACTATCTATTAACTTAATCATTATGTTATTAACAAATGGATCTTCATTTGACATCAACCATACAAATTTAGATTGGTCATTTAAAGTTTTAAAATTAGTAAATTTAGAAGATAAATCTAAAATGAAACTGGACTTTTCAGTTTTAAGTGATGGACATTGAAGAAGAAAATGAATTTCATCCTCAACAATGTCATTATTACATAATTTACAAAATCTTTTGTCTGGGGGTATTCCTTTATGTCTTCCCTTTTCTATTTCAAGTTCATGGGCACTGATTCTAAATTTGGTTAACTCATTTAATGTTTTACAATTATTTAACAATAAATATTTTCAAGGTCAATATTATTTTAAATAGTCTATAGGTTCTTAATTTATTTCCTTGCGCCATGCCAGGTTTGCCATTATTTAATTGGTTAAGCCAAATTTCCTCATATTTAATTCGGAGTTTTTTAATGATAATTGACTTTATATGAGATTTGTGATTTAACAAATATTCTGGGGTTAAATTAAGATATTTAAATAATGAATAAATGCTTCCCAACCAATTGTCTTTACATTTTTTAGATAAAATTTTGGACTCTTCAAATGCTTCTTTAATGAGGGAGTTATTTTGTTCTGAGAGTCTGACCCAAAATTTAGTCATATTAAGAATAACCTCAAGAGATAGGGGTGGCGCCCAACTCTCCCATCACTGCTAGGTTAGTTGATCTTCTAGGTACCTGTAGAGAATATTTACAAAATTTAACATGTAATTTTTCAATAACTAGATCTTTGCACATCTGGAAAAATAGTTGTCTCCTTTTGATTGTAACTTATTTGAGAGAATTATTTATATTTCTGAGCCATATAATAAAATTGGCTTCAGTATGTGGTCAAAAGATGTCAAAGTGTTTTAATATTAGGTTTAAAATGAGTAAAATATCTTTTAATTTAAAAAAGGCTTTTAATGCTTTATTATATAGATTAAACTTAGCATCTGTAAATCTGCCAGATACAGTGAATATAATGCCAAGATAATTATATTTTTTCTCATTATTAATAAGCTGACCATTACATGTGAATTTTTCCATTGATATTCTTCCAGTGTTAATTAAAAATTAACACTTTAGTTTTTTTCATGTTAATTTCGAGTCCCCATTTATTACAATAATCCATTAAATCATCTAAACAATTTTGTAATCCAGATGAAGTTTCAGAAATCATAATGAGGTCATCTGCATACATTAAACAGTTAAGGGTACTGTTGTTTAACAAAACTGGGCAACAGCTAGAATCAAAAATTTCTGGTAAATCATTTATGAAATGTTTAAACAATGTAGGGCTCAGATTATCCCCTTGACGAACACCAATATCTGATGGGAAATTTTCAGTTAGTGTGTTACTATTAGTTTTTACACATAAAGATGTGTTTTTATACATATCTTTAATTACATTATAAAATAAATCACTCAATCCGAGCTTCCTAAATTTAAAAAATAAGGCTAAATGCCAAACCTTGTCAAAGGCCTTTTTAAAATCAACAAAACAGGTATAGAGGCGTTTATGTCCCTGCTTAGTGTATTTATCAATTAAGGTTTTAAGTACAAACATGTGGTCATCAGCTCTTTTTCCTTTACAAAATCCTATTTGCTCTGGACCAACTATATTTCTTTTAGTTATAAACTTTTCTAATCTGTTATTAAGTATTTTTAAAAAGAGTTTTCCTACACAACTACCTATCGTGATACCCCTAAAATTTGAGGGGTCATCTTTAGATCCACTTTTATGTAATGGAACAATAAATCCTTTAGCCCATATTTCAGGAAATTTTCCTGTTGTTAATACTTTGTTAAATATCTTTACAAAACATTTAAGCAGATATGATTGGCTGCACTTGAGCATCTCATTTATTATGGAGTCAAAGCTGCTTGATTTATTGTTTTTTAGTGATTTAACTGCTTCATTTATCTCTTTTTCTGTAATTTTATAATCCAATTCTGTGAAAATTTTATGCTTTTCTAGTTTATTAAGTGAATCAATTAGTTCTTTATTTACAGGTAAGGAATTTGAATTAAGCTTTTTAAAATAGTGTAACCAATCCGAGTTTGATATATTACATTGTAGATGTATCTCCTTTCGTAGAGGATTCATTACTGAGAGACTGTAGTAAGGCCCAATATTCATGATATTGTGATGGATTGTTATCTCTCATGTTGTCTAGTTGATATATTAGATGTATCTCCTATCGTAGAGGATTCATTACTGAGAGACTGTAGTTAGGCCCAATATTGTGATGGATTGTTATCTCTCATGTTGTCTAGTTGATATATTAGATGTATCTCCTTTCGTAGAGGATTCATTACTGAGAGACTGTAGTAAGGCCCAATATTGGGATGGACTGTTATCTCTCATGTTGTTAACACAGTTTGATATATTAGATGTATCTCCTTTCGTAGATGATTCATTACTGAGAGACTGTAGTAAGGCCCTATCTCCTTTCGTAGAGGATTCATTACTGACAGACTGTAGTAAGGCCCAATATTGTGATGGATTGTTATCTGTCATGTTGTCTAGTTGATATATTAGATGTATCTCCTTTCGTAGATGATTCATTACTGAGAGACTGTAGTTAGGCCCAATATTGTGATGGATTGTTATCTCTCATGTTGTCTAGTTGATATATTAGATGTATCTCCTTTCGTAGAGGATTCATTACTGAGAGACTGTAGTAAGGCCCAATATTCGGATGAATTGTTATCTCTCATGTTGTCTAGTTGTACAATAAGATCTTTACGGGAACTGTTTATATTTATTTTTCCTAGTTTTTCTATAAAGTTTAAATAAACTGAAGAAATTCCCTCTCACTATGGGGTCATTATTATATTTTTTAAATAGTTTTTCCTTGTCATCTAATTGTTTACGCATTTTAATTAAAGAAAAATCAAACCACTTTAGTTGTTTCTTTATAGTTTTAGTATTTGAATTCAAGGACATGAAGGAGTTAGGGATTTTAGGTAGTATTTGTTTTAAAGATTTATCAGCTGCCTCACAGATTATATCATTTAGTTTTAATGTCATATTTTGGGAATCAGAGTCGTCTGACAAAAAGTTTGATATTTTTTCTTGCATATCATTAGAGGTCAGAGCTGTTTGAAATTTTAATGTAAACTCATCATTCCAAATATATTTAGGGGGGGTTATCTGAGAGTGTTCACTCTGAGTATCTAGTACAGGAACTTTCATATCTATACTTAACATAACAGAGACCTGACTGTGATCAGAAAGATCAGCTAAAAAGTCATGAACTTTAAAAAAGCAACTTTATCTAATAGTTCCTCTGATACTATGAAGTAGTCAAGCCATTGTTCCACTACTAAATTGTCTATTCTTCTTACCAGTTCACTTGGTACAATCAAAAACCTGATAATAAATTGTTCAAATAAGGCCTTTGAAAATAGTGGAATTAATTACTTTTGGAGTGTCAAAAACTCGTTGGAAGTACTTGATAAATTGCATGCTTATATTGGTGATTTTGAATCTGTTCAAAGTTTTGATTTTTCTACCTTGTATACCACATTGCCTCACATTCTCATTAAGAAAAAATTCACACACCTAATTAAATGGGCATTTAAAAGTCAGAATGTGAATACATATGTTCTAACTCTTTTAGGTCATTTTTAGTAGCAATAAACAAAAGAAATATGTCAATTGGACATGCTTTGATACTATATCTGCCCTTGAATTTTTACTAGATAATATTTTTGTTCGCTTTGGAGATTCCGTATATCGTCAGGTTATCGAATTCCAATGGGGACTAACTGTGCACCACTTATTGCGGACCTGTTTTTGTATTGCTATGAGTTACAATTTATGACTAAAATCAGCAAAGACCCATCGAAACAACATCTGATACAAAATTTAATAATACTTTTAGATATTTGGATGATATATTGGCTCTCAATAATGACGACTTCAGTATGTATACTAAAGAAATTTATCCTGTTGAACTTACTTTAAATAAAGCTAATACTAACAATGACCACTGCCCTTTCCTCGATCTTGATATCCATATCATTAACGGAAAGCTTAATACAAAAATTTATGATAAAAGAGATGATTTTCATTTCCTATCGTTAATTATCCATTTTAGATGGTGACGTTCCTTGTCACCATCTTACGGTGTTTATATATCTCAACTTGTACGATTCGCTCGTGTATGTAACAACGTTTCAGATTTTAACGAAAGAAATTTATGTATTACTGAAAAATTATTACACCAGGGTTTTCGATATCACAAACTAGTCAAAACATTTACTAAATTTTATCATCGGTATAAGGACATCATTCGTAAATATAGCTCAACATGCAGACTTCTTATACGTTCAGGTATTTCACATCCAATCTTTTATGGTAATATTCTTTATAAAGCACTAAAATGTCAGTATTCACCTCAGAAGCTAACAAAACCTTTAAATAGACTTATTAAGAAGGGATATAGTTACGATACTGTTGTCAGGTCATTAAAGATTGCATATTTTGGCTTTAATATTGATTCACTTATAGGGTCTTTGCATCGGAACTAAACACATTTATTTAAAACCAGTTGTTGGCATGACACGGGTTATGCTCTTCTCATATATTTTATGATGGTATGATACTAAACCCTAACGGAGGGATTGTGCCTGATATTCATATGATGAAGACATAATCTTTCAATCAGTTTAATTGAGGTCTGGAGCTGGCATGTCAGTTAACTGCTAGTAGTCTGTTGTTATTTATGTATTATTGTCATTTTGTTTATTTTCTTTTGTTACATCTTCTGACATCGGACTCGTACTTCTCTTTAACTGACTTTTAATGTGCGTATTGTTATCGTTTACTTTTCTACATTGGCTAGAGGTATAGGGGAGGTTGAGATCTCATAAACATGTTTAACCCCACGCATTTTTGCGCCTGTCCCAAGTCAGGAGCCTCTGGCCTTTGTTAGTCTTGTATTATTTTTACTTTTAGTTTCTTGTGTATAATTTGGAGTTTAGTATGACGTCCATTATCACTGAACTAGTATATATATTTGTTTAGGGCCAGCTTAAGGGCGCCCGGTGCGGAATTTCTCGCTGTATTGAAGACCTATTGGTGACCTTCTGTTGTTGTCTGTTCTGTGGTCGGGTTGTTGTCTCTTTGACACATTCCCCATTTCCATTCTCAATTTTAACTACACTGCTCCCCCGAGGATTATGGCAAGTTAATTGTCCAATGAAATCCCCTCTGTTTCTTCAGTTAAGAATTCTAAGCCCCGTCTGTACACATATATAATTTAACAATTTCTCACGGGTAGATAAGTGCACGTCCTTACTATGACGGACTGATATATCATAATCAGGGTTATAATTATCATATAAAGGGATAAGATTATCTTGGGAATCATTATCAATAAAGTCAAGTTCCCCAGTCCCAGTTCTGGCATTCAAGTCTCCTGCTAATACAATTTTTCCTAATGTTGAGTAACTTGCAATATCTTTTTCTATAAGGTCAAATATATCATCATTTAAAGAATGGGTGTAAGATGAATTTTCAGGGGGTCATAAATGAAACACAAATATATATCTTCTGTGAGATTAAAAAGAGAGCTACTCAACTTTAACCGTATGTAGTCATTATTTGAATGTTCAAGAAATTTTACCCCTGATTTAATTTCATTTTTAACTAAAATAGATAACCCTCCTGATCTTTTGTTTGTGCACTTTGATTTCGGTCGTATCAAATTAACAGATTTAAATCCTGGTAAAGACAGTGAATCCTCAAAGGAGCAGTGTGTTTCCTGTAAACAAATTATGTCTTTATTACTCAATTCTTTGATGAACCTAGGATCACTGTATTTGTTGTATCCCTTGTGTTTAAAACCATTGATATTCCAACAAGCTAAGTGTTAACTTCTTTTATATGACATAATGTGATCAATATAAAGGCTAAATTTAAAGGTAAACCATACCCTGTTCATATTTATAGAAATAAAAAGCACAAAAGGTAATATAATGTTAACTTGCAACATGTACTCTAACATATAAAATTGTATTACATACAATGGGAGATAACTCAAATTGTTTCTGTAACTGAACACTTTAAAAACTGTTTTACACATAAAAATTGTGGATCTTTAATTTAAAGATATGTTATATAATAATGTGCTAAAGTTAAAAATGATATTACAAAATTGAGATATCAATTTGTCAAGATATCAATTATTTTCCTAAATAAATAAAAATGCCTACCTACCCCACCTAAATTTTTTGGACATGTTACCTGAACCAAACAATTTTTTTGTTTAGGCCTCACTGAATCTGCGTTTATGTAAGACCTAAATTAAAATATTGTTTGTTTGCCCTTTTCCGACCCTATTTTTTGAAACCGGGTAGGTTGGTAGGTAAAATATTTTATTTTCTTGACCAAAAATAATTTGCACGGTACATTTTGTCATGGGTAGGCAGGTAGGTAAAATATTTTATTTTATAGATACGAAATCTGCATGATATCAGTTTTGTCTGTACTGCTTTTGTTTATGTATGCTTTGTTTGTTTTTTCTTAAAAATATCTTGAGATCCTTTTATATGCATCATCTGCAATTAACTTTAAAGTATGCACATATATAGATATAAGAAGATGTGGTATGAGTGCCAATGAGACAACTCTCCATCCAAGTCAAAATTTATAAAAGTAAACCATTATAGGTCAAAGTACGGTCATATACATGTACCTGCACGGCTTAAATGCACCGTATGTTCCTTAACCAATCACTGTAGAACGTCAGTTAGTTTATAACATATCTGCATGTGGGAGTCACAGTGCAATATAGCACAATGGATCAATAACCAGTCTCTCTTAGCACATTTTAGTATGACGTCCATTATCACTGAACTAGTATATATATTTGTTTAGGGCCAGCTTAAGAACGCCTCCGGTGCGGGAATTTCTCGCTGTATTGAAGACCTATTGGTGACCTTCTGTTGTTGTCTGTTCTGTGGTCGGGTTGTTGTCTCTTTGACACATTCCCCATTTCCATTCTCAATTTTAACTACACTGCTCCCCCGAGGATTATGGCAAGTTAATTGTCCAATGAAATCCCCTCTGTTTCTTCAGTTAAGAATTCTAAGCCCCGTCTGTACACATATATAATTTAACAATTTCTCACGGGTAGATAAGTGCACGTCCTTACTATGACGGACTGATATATCATAATCAGGGTTATAATTATCATATAAAGGGATAAGATTATCTTGGGAATCATTATCAATAAAGTCAAGTTCCCCAGTCCCAGTTCTGGCATTCAAGTCTCCTGCTAATACAATTTTTCTTAATGTTGAGTAACTTGCAATATCTTTTCTATAAGGTCAAATATATCATCATTTAAAGAATGGGTGTAAGATGAATTTTCAGGGGGTCATAAATGAAACACAAATATATATCTTCTGTGAGATTAAAAAGAGAGCTACTCAACTTTAACCGTATGTAGTCATTATTTGAATGTTCAAGAAATTTTACCCCTGATTTAATTTCATTTTTAACTAAAATAGATAACCCTCCTGATCTTTTGTTTGTGCACTTTGATTTCGGTCGTATCAAATTAACAGATTTAAATCCTGGTAAAGACAGTGAATCCTCAAAGGAGCAGTGTGTTTCCTGTAAACAAATTATGTCTTTATTACTCAATTCTTTGATGAACCTAGGATCACTGTATTTGTTGTATCCCTTGTGTTTAAAACCATTGATATTCCAACAAGCTAAGTGTTAACTTCTTTTATATGACATAATGTGATCAATATAAAGGCTAAATTTAAAGGTAAACCATACCCTGTTCATATTTATAGAAATAAAAGCACAAAAGGTAATATAATGTTAACTTGCAACATGTACTCTAACATATAAAATTGTATTACATACAATGGGAGATAACTCAAATTGTTTCTGTAACTGAACACTTTAAAACTGTTTTACACATAAAATTGTGGATCTTTAATTTAAAGATATGTTATATAATAATGTGCTAAAGTTAAAATGATATTACAAAATTGAGATATCAATTTGTCAAGATATCAATTATTTTCCTAAATAAATAAAAATGCCTACCTACCCCACCTAAATTTTTTGGACATGTTACCTGAACCAAACAATTTTTTTGTTTAGGCCTCACTGAATCTGCGTTTATGTAAGACCTAAATTAAAATATTGTTTGTTTGCCCTTTTCCGACCCTATTTTTTGAAACCGGGTAGGTTGGTAGGTAAAATATTTTATTTTTCTTGACCAAAAAATAATTTGGCACGGTACATTTTTGTCATGGGTAGGCAGGTAGGTAAAATATTTTATTTTATAGATACGAAATCTGCATGATATCAGTTTTGTCTGTACTGCTTTTGTTTATGTATGCTTTGTTTGTTTTTTCTTAAAAATATCTTGAGATCCTTTTATATGCATCATCTGCAATTAACTTTAAAGTATGCACATATATAGATATAAGAAGATGTGGTATGAGTGCCAATGAGACAACTCTCCATCCAAGTCAAAATTTATAAAAGTAAACCATTATAGGTCAAAGTACGGTCATATACATGTACCTGCACGGCTTAAATGCACCGTATGTTCCTTAACCAATCACTGTAGAACGTCAGTTAGTTTATAACATATCTGCATGTGGGGAGTCACAGTGCAATATAGCACAATGGATCAATAACCAGTCTCTCTTAGCACATAGAAACATTCTGGTCTTGATTGAAGTAAAAGAAAAGAGAAAGGCATTGCAAGATTCACTAATTTCAAATTCATATATATATTTTAGATTTCAATAACTTAGTGTTTATCATAATCTTCCTATATTATTGGTAAACTGAAATAGTATACAGAATGATTTTTCAATTCCTGTCAGAAATAAAAACAAGTATAAGATCGTGAAGATATATCTGAAGGTTGCATTTATGTAACTTGATATCTACAATGCAATGTCCCATAGGAACTCCTTTTACGGCTAAAACTGTACCACTTTTAATATGAAGTTTTTGAAAAACAAATATATCCTAGAATGGAAAGTTCATATGCACTACTATTTTTTGAAAGGTCAAAATATAGGGCTGTTCGGCATATTTTCAACGTTTCTATGCCTTGAACTTTTAAGAGTTTAAACTTACACTAAAATTCTGTACTACCCCTACCTTGACTTTAGGTTTTCCACAGATATCAATTTGACCGCTACGCATATGTACATTTACTGGTAACATTCACAAGTTATGTCTCTACGAGATGAAACATAGAGA
Organism: Mytilus coruscus; assembly: GCA_017311375.1. Classification (NCBI taxonomy): domain Eukaryota; kingdom Metazoa; phylum Mollusca; class Bivalvia; order Mytilida; family Mytilidae; genus Mytilus; species Mytilus coruscus. Next base: position 5,869,521 of record CM029606.1, read on the forward strand.
TCATATTTGGGAACCAGTACGTAAACAAAATTAATTATCTATGAATATTATATATCTCCCCAAAAGAGGCATGGTTTGTGAAACAGCTGTATTTACAGTGTGCAACCTATAGCATGTTTTATTCACATACTAACAATTTTATCAGAATCTGAACTTAAATTACCTGATCTGTGAAATCAAAAGATTCTCAATATTTGACTAGAATATAAAGCCACTGACAAGCAGTGCATTTCCCCCATCATCGTCTTGCAACAAGTTGGAAGAGCTTATACTAAGCATTTGTCTTATTTTACTTTCAATCCATTGAGAGTGGGTTAATTCTAGAGTGTTTAAAGTTTTCCTGGGTGTGTTTCATATAAAAATGTTACAAGACTTGAAACTTAATTGTATTTTACATGGCATTTATAAATGATCAGTGTGGAAAAACTTGGTGATTTTACTGCCAATTAATCTCCACTTTATAGGCCTTTGGTTCATGTCACGGATATAAATAGTATGTCGAAGGCATCGTTAACATGGTCATCCTGATCTACAGATCACCAAAAGCTACCCCTAAGGCTATACACAGGCTACAACGTCTTTAAAAATTTTCTTTGTACAAACGTTGATAATTTTTTTTTTACCAACATTTTCTTGAATGAACTCTGCTTTTCTAGTATAGAGACACACAGGGCAACGCTCGTTATGATTTCCAAACTTTCGACATCGATTTCAAACCAATGCCTTGAATCTCAATATGCAAGTGATCATGTCAAACGCTCACATGATAACAAACAGAGTAAACCTTATAAGGTAAAGATAAAACCCGACGATTCCGGTAAAAAAAGTTTTGAGCGGTAAATACAAATATAAGATTTATGGTAGGAACGAAAAATCAATTAAAATAAAATATTGACGGTAAATACAAATAAAAGATTTTCAGTAAGAACGAATTTATTGGGTCGGTCGGTAAAGGGCAAACAAACAATATTTTAATTTAGGCCTTATATTTTGTTTTTGTGTCAAAAAGGGAAACCATTTTATTCAATGTTTCAAACATAAGTGTGTCGAAGATTTCCAGTAAAGGAACTGCACCAATAATTTTGCCATCACTTGGGGACCTTCTCCGCCATCATCTTGTCTGCCGTCAAAAACTTAAAAATCTTCTCACCTGAAACTACTGGGCTAAATTTTATCAAAATTTACCTGAATGTTCCTAAGGGCATCTACATTTGTAGTTTAAAAATTGTATCTGTTGATTTGATCCATTAACAAACATGGCTGATGATGCTAAAAATAGAACATAGCGATAATTATGCAATATTTCAAAAACTAAAGCAGATAGAGCAAATCTCCCATCTTCTGCAAAATTTTCAAAAAATTTGACTACACATTTTGGAGTTTTTGCCTCTGAAATGACAATTTTTAGTAAATTTTGAAAGGTTTTGGTTTATATCTTAAAAAACTAAAGCAGTTAAAGCTAATTTGACAATTTGGAGGTCTCGGTTTATCTTCTTTGGAATTTTTCGAAAAATTGTTCATCATTTTTTCGAGTTATTGCCCCTGAAATGTCAATAATTTGTTGATTTCGTAGTTTTTGAAATTTTAATAAGTAAAAACAACCAAAATAAGATCTACAAATCATCAACTTAGACTGAATAGTCAAATGACCCCTCACAGGAATTGTATTCTATAAATGATGCAGTATCTATAGAGAAAAAGAAATTGTTTCTTGAAAATGTATTTCCAGGTCATTAATGTCATACATGTAGGTTGTAAATCTATGGCCTCATAAATATGCATTATATAAACACAAAGCAAAAAAACAACGCTTTTATTGTTGTTCTTCATCTCAAAGTCACAGTGAGGCCTTCAACACGGAATGTTGTATAATAGGTATGCAGTATTGTATCATTGAATTATTTATTAAGAAAATCAACTTGTCCGACCTCATAAATCACTTGGCCGAATCCAGAATTAAAAATCTAGGATATTAATAATGTGCAAAGTGACACTGGGCATTTAGCATTCCTGATGAAGGGAGTAAGTTGATGTGTTGTATGAATTAGAAGACAAAAAATATCATAAGTACTAGACCTACAAAATGCCACTTAAGAAGATCTACAAACAGGCAAAACTAACCATTATAACTGATTGCAATAAAGAAAAGAGGAAAAATTCAAAATGGCCTATTTTTTACCAGGTGAGCGATTGAGGCTCACGAGAGGCTCTTGTTATTTGTTGATATATTTTCATGTCGTATTCATGTGTTACTACACTACACATGCTCATTTTTTCACTTTTGTACACAATTATTTCCTTCATTTTGTGTTGCAGAATATACATGTTCATCCAGTCTTGCAAAAACTATTTGTTCTCAGCTCTTATAGGCCAGGATATTCATTTTGAAAATCCTTCTCCCCTTCTTCCCTGCCCCACCCCCAAAAAAATGAAATGATTGTCCCCTAATACCAATGAGACAACTATTCACCAGAGGCCAAATAGTGTAGATTTTATATCCACAGAAAGTCATCATACATCCTCCAACAATGAGCTAAACTCTTATCCCTGTTGTGATTCTGTGTCTAGAGCGATTTTGTTATTTGGCTACCCTCAGATAATCATTCCGTACACAGAATCTGAAATGGGATTAACAGTATAATTACACCTTATGTAAGAATCCTGGGTTTTGATTGGTTGATAGCCAGTGTATTTTTCACCAATTTACTGTTATCAAATGAATATCGTTCATTTTTTAACGCCGCCGGGGTATATGCTAAAAAGGATATGCCTTTTTTACCCTCTCTGCCGTGGTATTTGCCAAAAAATACTCTATCCGACTGGACGCTTGTAATGTCATGATCATCAATGCGTTTTTGAACGTAAACATTTGGTGTAATTAAACAGATATAGCATGTTCTTGAGGGGTATTTGCGAAAAATACCAGTCTTGAGAATGAATTTCCCTCGCCTTACGGCTCGAGAAATTTAACATTCTCTCGACTGGTATTTTTCGCAAATACCCCTCCTTCACATGAAATATCTGTTCAAAACCCATACCACAAACTATAAAAGCCAGACATAAGAAAATGTAAAACAATTCACATGAGAAACCCAACATCAGGATTTATTGTTTTTTATGAGTTTTAACAGATGTATAATACGTTGACTGGTGGCAGAGGCGGATTTAGAGGGTTTTCAGGGGCCGGGCCCCCCTTTGTGGGAAAAATTTGGTTGATTATTTAGGGAATCACTGAAGCATGACTGGAGTGGGCCCACTCTTAGGCAGTCAGTGGGCCCCCCCCCTTATGAAAATTTCTGGATCCGCCACTGGGTGGAGCAACTACTTTGAAGTTTGGTTTGTCAAAATTGTCATAAGCCTGTTCAACTGCACTTAACAGAGCAGCTTGAGAAAGATTTTTGAATTAAAAAAAACTAACATTTGTCATTCTCGAGATAAATCTGAGGAGTTTAGATTGGAAAGGAATTAATAAACCGTGATATGTTTATTGTCTTTCAGGTAAACATACCACATTTGTAGCCAGGAAGTGAGATGTAGACAAAGTTCCCCCTTTGTAAAAAACAAAAATATAATTAAGTCAGATTCTAATGACTCCCAGTAGAGATAGTCTGGCTAATAACGTTAGAGTGACATGACTAAAATGACTCCCAGTAGAGATAGTCTGGCTAATAACATTAGAGTGACATGACCAGAATGACTCCCAGTAGAGATAGTCTGGCTATTAACGTTTACGACATGACCAGAATGACTCCCAGTAGAGATAGTCTGGCTATTAACGTTTACGACATGACCAGAATGACTCCCAGTAGAGATAGTCTGGCTATTAACATTAGAGTGACATGACCAGAATGACTCCCAGTAGAGATAGTCTGGTTATTAACATTAGAGTGACATGACCAGAATGACTCCCAGTAGAGATAGTCTGGTTATTAACATTAGAGTGACATGACCAGAATGACTCCCAGTAGAGATAGTCTGGCTATTAACATTAGAGTGACATGACCAGAATGACTCCCAGTAGAGATAGTCTGACTAATAACATTAGAGTGACATGACCAGAATGACTCCCAGTAGAGATAGTCTGACTATTAACATTAGAGTGACATGACCAGAATGACTCCCAGTAGAGATAGTCTGGTTATTAACATTAGAGTGACATGACCAGAATGACTCCCAGTAGAGATAGTCTGGTTATTAACATTAGAGTGACATGACCAGAATGACTCCCAGTAGAGATAGTCTGACTAATAACATTAGAGTGACATGACCAGAATGACTCCCAGTAGAGATAGTCTGACTATTAACATTAGAGTGACATGACCAGAATGACTCCCAGTAGAGATAGTCTGGTTATTAACATTAGAGTGACATGACCAGAATGACTCCCAGTAGAGATAGTCTGGCTATTAACATTAGAGTGACATGACCAGAATGACTCCCAGTAGAGATAGTCTGGTTATTAACATTAGAGTGACATGACCAGAATGACTCCCAGTAGAGATAGTCTGGCTATTAACATTAGAGTGACGTGACCAGAATGACTCCCAGTAGAGATAGTCTGGCCAGTAGAGATAGTCTGGTTATTAACATTAGAGTGACATGACCAGAATGACTCCCAGTAGAGATAGTCTGGTTATTAACATTAGAGTGACATGACCAGAATGACTCCCAGTAGAGATAGTCTGGCTATTAACATTAGAGTGACATGACCAGAATGACTCCCAGTAGAGATAAGTCTGGTTATTAACATTAGAGTGACATGACCAGAATGACTCCCAGTAGAGATAGACTGGCTATTAACATTAGAGTGACATGACCAGAATGACTCCCAGTAGAGATAGTCTGGCTATTAACATTAGAGTGACATGACCAGAATGACTCCCAGTAGAGATAGTCTGGCTTATAACATTAGAGTGACATGACCAGAATGACTCCCAGTAGAGATAGTCTGGCTATTAACATTAGAGTGACATGACCAGAATGACTCCCAGTAGAGATAGTCTGGCTTATAACATTAGAGTGACATGACCAGAATGACTCCCAGTAGAGATAGTCTGGCTATTAACGTTAGAGTGACATGACCAGAATGACTCCCAGTAGAGATAGTCTGGCTAATAACGTTAGAGTGACATGACCAGAATGACTCCCAGTAGAGATAGTCTGGCTAATAACATTAGAGTGACATGACCAGAATGACTCCCAGTAGAGATAGTCTGGCTAATAACGTTAGAGTGACATGACCAGAATGACTCCCAGTAGAGATAGTCTGACTAATAACATTAGAGTGACATGACCAGAATGACTCCCAGTAGAGATAGTCTGACTATTAACATTAGAGTGACATGACCAGAATGACTCCCAGTAGAGATAGTCTGGTTATTAACATTAGAGTGACATGACCAGAATGACTCCCAGTAGAGATAGTCTGGCTATTAACATTAGAGTGACGTGACCAGAATGACTCCCAGTAGAGATAGTCTGGCCAGTAGAGATAGTCTGGTTATTAACATTAGAGTGACATGACCAGAATGACTCCCAGTAGAGATAGTCTGGCTAATAACGTTAGAGTGACATGACCAGAATGACTCCCAGTAGAGATAGTCTGGCTATTAACATTAGAGTGACATGACCAGAATGACTCCCAGTAGAGATAGTCTGGTTATTAACATTAGAGTGACATGACCAGAATGACTCCCAGTAGAGATAGTCTGACTAATAACATTAGAGTGACATGACCAGAATGACTCCCAGTAGAGATAAGTCTGGTTATTAACATTAGAGTGACATGACCAGAATGACTCCCAGTAGAGATAGACTGGCTATTAACATTAGAGTGACATGACCAGAATGACTCCCAGTAGAGATAGTCTGGCTATTAACATTAGAGTGACATGACCAGAATGACTCCCAGTAGAGATAGTCTGGCTATTAACGTTAAGAGTGACATGACCAGAATGACTCCCAGTAGAGATAGTCTGGTTATTAACGTTAAGAGTGACATGACCAGAATGACTCCCAGTAGAGATAGTCTGACTAATAAAATTAGAGTGACATGACCAGAATGACTCCCAGTAGAGATAGTCTGGTTATTAACGTTAAGAGTGACATGACCAGAATGACTCCCAGTAGAGATAGTCTGGCTATAAACATAATCATTAGAGCGACATGACCAGAATGACCCCAGTAGAGATAGTCTGGCTATTAACGTTAGAGTGACATAACACAAAATGACTCCCAGTAGAGATAGTCTGGCTATAAACATAATCATTAGAGGACATGACCAGAATGACTCCCAGTAGAGATAGTCTGACTAATAACGTTAGAGCGACATGACCAGAATGACTCCCAGTAGAGATAGTCTGGCTATAAACATAATCATTAGAGCGACATGACCAGAATGACCCCCAGTAGAGATAGTCTGGCTATTAACGTTAGAGTGACATAACACAAAATGACTCCCAGTAGAGATAGTCTGGCTATTAACGTTAGAGTGACATGACCAGAATGACTCCCAGTAGAGATAGTCTGGCTAATAACGTTAGAGTGACATGACCAGAATGACTCCCAGTAGAGATAGTCTGGCTATTAACGTTAGAGTGACATGACCAGAATGACTCCCAGTAGAGATAGTCTGGCTAATAACGTTAGAGTGACATGACCAAAATGACTCCCAGTAGAGATAGTCTGGCTAATAACGTTAGAGCGACATGACCAGAATGACTCCCAGTAGAGATAGTCTGGCTATTAACTTTAGAGTGACATGACCAGAATGACTCCCAGTAGAGATAGTCTGGCTATTAACATTAGAGTGACATGACCAGAATGACTCCCAGTAGAGATAGTCTGGCTAACATAAGGGTGACATAACCATGATGACTCCCAGAAGAGAGTACATGTACCAAGTACCAAGTCAGGAATATGACAGTTTTTTCCATTCGTTTGATGTGTTTGAGCTTTTGATTTTGCAATTTGATAAGGGACTTTCCGATTTGAATTTTCCTTGGAGTCCAGTATTTTTGTTATTGTCTAGCCTGTGACGAAAGTCGCAGTATTTGAGACATATATAGGTATTACTATCTGGCAGCGGCAGTGGCGGTGTAAACTATTTGTTTAGAGCTTTATATTTCAGAAGGTAGAAGACCTGGATGCTTCATATCTTGTATGCAGATACCTTATGCTATGAAGTTTCTGTCTGTCATAATATTTGTCCAATGTCCTTGACCTCATTTTCATGGTTCAGCAACTGCTTGAAAAAAAATTTGAGTTTTTTTGTCATGTGAGATTCTCACTTATTATGAGTAATAGGATAACCATATTTGGTATATGGGTTCCTTGCAATGTCTACATCTCCATCAGACAGGGTTCACCTTACCTCGACTTCATTTCATGGATCAGTGATTAAGGTTAAAGTTTCGTTGGTAGGACTGTTTCTCAAATACTATAAGCAGTTGGTCAACTAAATGTGGTGTATGGAATGACTGTAATGGGTACATGTCAGTCTGGCAGGTTTCATCTGATCTTGACCTCATTTTTATGGTTCATTGGTAAATGTTAAGTTTTTATACGACTACAAAAAATTTGCGTTCATATAATGCTGTCATGTCGTAGTCGTCGTCGTCCGAAGACACATTTGGTTTCGGACAATAATTTTAGTTTAAGTGAATGGATCTCTATGAAATTTGACCAGAAGGTTCAATACCACAAAAGGAAGGTTGGGATTGATTTTGGGGTTATGGTCTATTTTTCAATTATCGTAAGCAATAGGTCAACTATATCCTGCTAACATGTTTAACCCCGCCACATTATGTATGTATGTGCCTGTCCCAAGTCGGGAGCCTGTAATTCAGTGGTTGTCGTTTGTTTATGTGTTGCATATTTGTTTTTCGTTCATTTTTTGTACATAAATAAGGCCGTTAGTTTTCTCGTTTGAATTGTTTTACATTGTCAATTCAGGGCCTTTTATAGCTGACTATGCGGTATGGGCTTTGCTCATTGTTGAAGGCCGTACGGTGACCAATAGTTGTTAATTTCTGTGTCATTTTGGTCTCTTGTGGACAGTTGTCTCATTGGCAATCATACCACATCTTCTTTTTTATATTGGTGTATGGAATGGTTGTAAGGTGTATATGTTTGTCTGGCAGGTATTATCTGACCTTGACCTCATTTTCATGGTTCATTGGTCAATGTTAAGTTTTGTGCTTTGGTCTGTTTTTCAAGTACTTTAAGAAATATTTCAACTATATTTGGTGTATGGAATGGTTTTAAGCTGTATATGTCTGTATGGCAGGTATCATCTGACCTTGACCTCATTTTCATGGTTCATTGGTCAATGATAAGTTTTTGTTTGTTTTGGTCTGTTTTTCAATTATCAAAAGCAATAGCAAAAAATGAATCGGTCAACTATATTTTTTGTATAAAAAATTGTAAGGTGTATATGTCTGTCTCTGTGATCTTTTATCTTTTAGTTAAACCTTTATCTTTAGACTTTCAACATAAAATCAGTGGTCAGTAATTCAGGCGAGACATTTCAGCGTGTGCACTCTTGTTTTAATTTTTTCCATGCTATTATGAATTATCTTAAAAACTCTTATACTGAGCTTTTTATGGAACTATGGAAGGTTTAGACCGTTGTTTTTTCATTTATGACAATTATATACAAATTCAGAGAAAGTTTAACCAATATTTAGATACATGTGATGTAAACTAAATTTGATCTATTTTATATTTTCAGTTTGAAGATCTATTTGTATTTATTTATTCAAGGTCCAGTCAATTTATTACTATAGGTAAGTGAACATAATAGTCAAATTGGATTGGGATGTTTAATAATTTAGTTTATCAAATGAATTACAATGTTCATGTGAATATTAAAATTCTAAAAGGGGTGATAATCAAGAGCTAGCTGGTTCATTCTAGTAAGAAGCATTACACCAGTGCTTTTTATTAACATTTTTCACTCTGCATAGTCAGCTATAAAAGGCCCGGAAATGAAAAATGTAAAACAATTCAAACGAGAAGACTAACGGCCTGTCTTATGTACGAAAAATAAATATAATACATGTATACAGCAACACAAGACTTCCACTTAATTACAGGCTCCTGACTTTGGACAGTCACATATAGAATGTAGCGGGATCAAATGCACGGCTTCATGATACGATGAATTGAAGTTTATTCTTAGCCGTATTAAGGCTTGGCTTTTAGAATCCCTGGTGAAGATATTTTTATGCCCCCGCCGTAGCGGAGGGGGCATTAAGTTTTACCGTTGTCCATCTGTAGGTACGTACGTACGTCCCAAAATTGGTTTCCGTTCTCTAACTTTAGTTTGCCTCAACAAAATGTTATGAAACTCATACACAATGCTTATTACCACAAAACACAGATCAAGTATGAACTTTGGTGGCGTCACTTTTACCGTTCTAGAGTTATGCCCCTTTACAAATGGAAAAATTGCTGAATTTATCGTTTCCGTTCTCTAACTTTAGTTTGCCTTCACCAAATGTTAAGAAACTGATACACAATGCTTATTACCACAAAACACAGATCCAGTTTGAATTTTGGTGGCATCACTTTTACCATTCTAGAGTTATGTCCCTTTACAAATGGAAAAATTGCTGAATTTTTCGTTTCTGTTCTCTAATTTTAGTTTGCCTCACCAAATGTTATTAAACTTATACACAATGCTTATTACCACAAAACACAGATCAAGTTTGAATTTTGGTGGCGTCATTTTAACCGTTCTAGAGTTATGCCCCTTTATAAAATTAATGGAAAAATTGCAAAATTTTTATTTTCTTCTAAATATCAAGTAATTTTTAAAATTGGAGTTATCTTCCTTTGTCCATGATTATAGTTGAATCAACTACAATCAATGCTTTATACAATGCAATGTTTAATTTTGACTTCCAATGATAAAACACAGATCAAGTTGAATTTGGGTAGTGTCACTTTAACCATTATTGAGTTATGCCCTTTATAAATCGAAGATTGCAAAATTTTAGTTTCCATTCTGTAACTTAAGTTTGCCCCAACCAAACATTATGAAACCTATACACAATATTCATTACCACAAGACTAAGATCAAGTACAAATTTTTTGTTTCCGTTTTCTAACTTTAGTTTGCCTCAACCAAATGTTATGAAACTTATACACAATGCTTATTACTACATAATACAGATTAAGTATGAAATTTGGTGGCGACACTTTTACCATTCTTGAGTTATGTCCCTTTATAAACATAAAAATTGCTGAATTTTTCGTTCCCGTTTTCTAACTTTAGTTTGTCTCAACCAAATGTTATAAAACTTATACACAACCGTTCTAGAGTTATGCGTGTTTACAAATAGAAAAATTGCTGAATTTTTAGTTTCTGTTCTCTACTTAAGTTAGCCTCAACCAAATGTTATGAGACTTACACACAATGCTTATTACCACAAAACATAGATCAAGTTTAAATTTGGGTAGCGTCACTTTTACCGTTCTTCAGTTATGTCCCTTTATAACTATATGATATGCAGGCGGGGGCATCATCTGTGTCCACATGGGGACACTATCCACATTTATTAAGAGCTTGTCTCACAGAAAACCATGCAAAAGTGTCCAGGAGTGAATTTTGCAGAATCTCTTTAAATTGGTACACACAACACTTAGGCCCTGCCAATATCACTTGCAAAATTTTTTGCTTAAATTTTATCGGATAGCCGAGTTTTGTAGCGCCATCTGTTTTCACCCTTTTTTACGGGAAAATTGCCAAATTCAAGGTTTTTTTATGGATTTTAATCCAACAAATAATTAGTTCTAGCCATGATAAATATCTCTTGCCCAATGCATGTGATAAAGCATTATTAAGGAAATAAAAAAATGTAAGTAATAAATATATATTTGATTTTTGTACGACCGCAAAAAAATTTTGTGGTCGTATATTGGTATGACGTTGGCGTCGTCGTCGTCATCGTCCCAAGACACATTGGTTTTCGCACTCTAACTTTAGTTTAAGTGAATGGATCTCTATGAAATTTTACCATAAGGTTCAATACCACAAAAGGAAGGTTGGGATTGATTTTGGGGGTTATGGTACCAACAGTTAAGGAATAAGGGACCAAAAAGGGGCCAAAAATAAGCATTTTGGCAACTTCCAGACATAACTTGTGTGTTAGTGTATGGATCTCTCTGACATTGTACCACAAGGTTCCATATCACATAGGGAATACTGGGATTGATTTTGGGGGTAATCGCCTCAAAATTTTAGGAATTAGGGGCCAAAAAAGGGGCAAAAAACAAGCATTTTTCTAGTTTCATGACAATAACTTGTGTGTAAGTGTTTGGATATTTCTGAAATTGTACTACAAGGTTCCATATCACAAAGGAAAAGCTGGAATTGAGTTTGGGGGTAATTGCCCAAAACGTTTAGGAATAAGGGGCCAAAAAGGGGCCAAATATAAGTATTTTTCTAGTTTCCAGACAATAACTTGTGTTCAAGTGTATGGATCTCTCTGAAATTGTACTGCAAGGTACCATACCACAAAGGGAAGGCTGGGATTGATTTTGGGGGTGATTGCCTCAAAAATTTAGGAATGAGGGGCAAAAAACAAGCATTTTTCAAGTTTCAGGACAATAACTTGTGTGTAAGTGTATGGATCTTTATGAAATTGTTCCACAAGGTTCCATGTCACAAAGGGAAAGCTGGGTTTGAGTTTTGGGGTAATTGCCCTAAACGTTTAGGAATTTGGGGCCAAAAAGGAGTTTTGGTCCCAACAGTTAAGGAATTTGGGTCCAAAAGGGTCCAAAATTAAACTTTGTTTGATTTCATCGAAAATTGAACTATAGGGGTTCTTTGATATGCCGAATCTTTCCGTGTATTTAGATTCTTAATTTTTGGTCCCGTTTTCAAATTGGTCTACATTAAGGTCCAAAGGGTCCAAAATTAAACTTAGTTTGATTTTAACAAAAATTGAATTCTTGGGGTTCTTTGATATGCTGAATCTAAACATGTACTTATTTTTTTGATTATGGGCCCAGTTTTCAAGTTGGTCCAAATCGGGGTCCAAAATTAAACTTTGTTTGATTTCAACAAAAATTGAATATATGGGGTTCTTCGATATGCTGAATCTAACCATGTATTTAGATTTTTGATATTCGGGCATGGTTATCAAATTTGTCCACATTGAGGTTTAGAGGGTCCAAAATTGAACTTTATTTGATTTCATCAAAAATTGAATTCTTGGGGTTCTTTGATATGCTGAATCTAACCATGTATTTAGATTTTGGATATTGGAATACCACAAAGGGATGGTAAGAATTGTCTTTGGGAGTTATGGCTCAAAGTGTTAAGGAATAAGGTGCAGAAAAGGGGGGAAAAGGGTTTGCAGGTTAATGGACAATTACTTAAGTACAAAACATAATTTAAAAGGCAGTGTAAGGTTGGTAATTGAAACTCATTTGAATATCTCACCTAAACTGCTTTTAAATTATTTATATTGGAAATTTGCCAATAACTTTAGTTTAATGAACTTCATTGGAAATTTGCCAATATAAAATATTGGTGATGAAGCTTTTTTGTTTATCTCACCTAAACTGCTTTTAAATTATGTATATTGGAAATTTGCCAAAAACCTTATTATTAAATTTCTGATTTATATATAAAAGCAAGGAGGTTATATGAGAAGGAGAGAGGACGAAAGACGCTAATTACACATAAAATGTTACCGCCTTTTCTGTAAGTGGGTGTTAATTAGTTAAGATCGATTCGGTAGCAGAGGGAGATTTTGTCCTAATTATACATCCGAGTAAGAACGGAAACACCCGAAGTGTAATAAACCGACCGAGATTTTACAAAATAAGGCTGAGATCATGGCTCAATTCTCGACAGTATACACACACATGTATATATATAGCCTTACTTACAAGAAGTGAAGGTTTGGCCAGGATCCCAGACTATTAAAAAATACACACCCGGATGTTTTCTGTTGACGTATTTCAGTCATCATTTGATCATGGTCGACGATGTATCTATAAGCGATGCCTAAGTGTTGGAGCTCGAAAAAGAATTTGATCCAGAAAGATTCTGCATCTGCAAGACGCACGACTCAGTAGACCTGAATTGCTTCGTAAAAGATGTATATATATGGAATTAAAATTTAAAACATAAAATATTTATAAAAATGTGCAGGAAAAAATGTCCGTAAATAAAAGAATAGACACGCTATCCTGTCGTAGTATCTTTATTAACACACTGACATATTTTTTTTTTTTATATATTACAACCGTGCATGGCCTGAAAAGAGTATTATTAAGAAGAAATCTACACATACCACGTGTATTGTCGGAAAAAAAAACATATATAGAGGGGTACCAATCTACATGCCTTGCAATCCTAGTATTAATGTACAAAATGCATGTGTAATTTTCTGACTTTTTACCGTTTTATTAAGCCAATGAAGAACTGGTTTTAACAAAACCTTAATTAAACCCATGCAGTGTATAACAAAGTATTTATTTGGCGTGGTCACATTGAGAATTTTCAAAAATTAAAATTGTTATCATATTTCTTTATTTTTTTTATTTTTGTTTTTTTTGTTGTTCCTTTGCTTTCAATGAGAGCCCGTCAATTCAAAGCGAACCAAAATTAAAATATTGGAAAATAAGATGAACTGATGCAAAAACATTTAATTTTGCACAGAAACGATTTTAATGAGAGAAAAAACTGCCATGTCCTGAAAATTAAATCGCTCCGGTCGCATCCGGTCACTTTAACTAAGGATACATCACATATTCCTTTCGAGTATATAACCTACCACTTCCCATTTCCAGGAGCAAACATGGGAAGTGAAAATCTAAGCAGCTATATGCCTATATCTACAGGCTAACGCAATGAAAAACAAACTTTTCGCTGGCTTTCGATAAATTTCTCTTCGTTTCAATTACAAATATTCGCTCCGGTCGCAGCCAGGCACCGTAAGGAAAGTACTTCACATATTCCTCTATTTTCTATGATATTACCTACTAATTATCATGGGCAGCATCACACAGGTGAAGCGAAAATCTTTGTTTAAGGCAAGGTGGGGTTCAATAGAAATTGCATTCTTAAATTTCTTTAAACCCTCATAACTTTGTCATTTCTTAGTCGATTTTCACCGTAGTTAGACGATATACTTTCGAATTTCGCGTCAACTGATATTGCACAATAAAACACATTAAAACTGATTAGTTACAATAAGTACACCTGAATTATGATGACCCACTCACCGATTACAATCACGTGACATTAGCGATTCTCCTAATCACACGACTGTTCGCGGTAACAGCCTGGTACATCAGAGGACCATATCAAGTGGGTGATAAACATGTTGGTTTCTTTATATTTTTATCATTTTCCTCTGATCGAATTGCTATCCTGGGGATGCTAATTTTGTATCAAACAGAGTGTTCACTCTCCTTCTCATATAACCTCCTTGATAAAAGCAAATAATAATGAAAAGGCAAGAGATACACACCAAACAGGATGTGTAAATTAATATATTAAGTATTGTGCAATAGCAAGAAATTTTCAATTGCACAGTATTGTGCAATAGCAAGAAATCTTCAATTGCACAGTATTGCGCAATAGCAAGAAATCTTCAATTGCACAGTATTGCTCAATAGCAAGAAATTGATATTTGGGCCCGGTTATCAAATTGGTCCACATTGAGGTTTAAAGTGTCCATTTCATCAAAAATTGAATCATCAAAAATTGAACTATTGGGGTTCCTTGATATGCCGAATCTAACCGTGTATTTAGATTCTTAATTTTTGGTCCCGTTTTCAAATTGGTCTACATTAAGGTCCAAAGGGTCCAAAATTAAACTAAGTTTGATTTTAACAAAAATTGAATTCTTGGGGTTCTTTAATATGCTGAATCTAAACATGTACTTAGTTTTTTGATTATGGGCCCAGTTTTCAAGTTGGTCCAAATCGGGGTCCAAAATTAAACTTTGTTTGATTTCAACAAAAATTGAATATATGGGGTTCTTCGATATGCTGAATCTAACCATGTATTTAGATTTTTGATATTCGGGCATGGTTATCAAATTTGTCCACATTGAGGTTAAGAGGGTCCAAGATTGAACTTTATTTGATTTCATCAAAAATTGAATTCTTGGGGTTCTTTGATATGCTGAATCTAACCATGTATTTAGATTTTGGATATTGGACCATAATAGGTGAATGTCCAATTTAAAATTTTTAAGTTCTTAGACCACATTCATTCTGTGTCAGAAACCTATGCTGTGTCAAATAGTCAATCACAATCCAAATTCAGAGCTGTATCAAGCTTGAATGTTGTGTCCATACTTGCCCCAACTGTTCAGGGTTCGACCTCTGCGGTCGTATCAAGCTGCGCCCTGCGGAGCATTTTATTTATAGTAGGGCCTCTATATTTATTAAACAGGTGTTTGAGGAATTGGCTATTTTACCAAATTTAGGACCTGAAGAAATGCTAAAATATAGAAAAGGTGAAGCTGTAATTAAAAGATGAATATATCAAAATGAACTACTATGATAGCTTAAAGAAATATAAAAAATCCACCCACGGCAAATATTTAGAAATATATTTATTATATATCACTGTACGGCTATTTTTTATAGTATTTTTATAAAAACTTTCATGTAACAAAATCTTTTTCTTAACACAAAGCCACAACTTAGGGTGCAATTCTTGTCAAAATGAGTGATCTTATACTTCAACTGCTGTTTCTTATTAATTCAAAGTAAAATCATAGTGAAAATGATGATCAAAGTACTAAAAGCTCTCACAGAAAGCTCTATTTAACAAATGAAAAAAAAAAAAAAACGGTTTGATTCAAAATCCAAATTCTCCAATTTAAAAAATGCTAATTGCATGTTTTGTCTTTAACCTGTTTCCATGAGTACCGGTATATCTGGCACCTGCTTTTTATATGTACTTTAATAATCATAATGAAATATAAGCACAGAAATATGCTGGATCCGCATATTTATGTATATGTAATGTTGTTGGAAATCTTGCATGCTACTCATGAACATTCATTTGTGTGTAATTATGCCCGTTATTCAGTATTTTGGTCAAATAGTACCTGATATGGAGGCTGTAAAATTAGAAAAACACAAATCCTAACATTAGTCAAAATGAAAAAAGCTTGGTTAGATGTAGGTCAGGTTTGATTAATTTGTTATAAATTTTTAACCAAAAAAAACCCATCAGAATCTTTTTTTTTCAGTGAAAATTTCAGTTTTTTTAGCTCACCTGGCCTGAAGGGCCAAGTGAGCTTTTCTCATCACTTGGCGTCCGTCGTCCGTCGTCGTTAACTTTTACAAAAATCTTCTCCTCTGAAACTATTGGGCCAAATTTAACCAAACTTGGCCACAATCATCATTAGGGTATCTAGTTTAAAAATTGTGTCCGGTGACCTGCCAAACCAACCAAGATGGCCGCCATGGCTAAAAATAGAACATAGGGGTAAAATGTATATTTTGGCTTATAACTCTGAAACCAAAGCATTTAGAGCAAATCTGACATGGGGTAAAATTGTTGATCAAGTCAAGATCTATCTGCCCTGAAATTTTCAGATGAATCGGACAATGGGTTGTTGGGTTGCTGCCCTGAATTAGTAATTTTAAGGATTTTTTCCGTTTTCGGTTATTATCTTGAAAATTATTATAGATAGAGATAAACTGTAAACAGCAATAATGTTCAGCAAAGTAAGATCTACAAATAAGTCAACATGATCAAAATGGTCAGTTGACCCCTTAAGGAGTTATTGCCCTTTAAAGTAATTTTTACCAATTTTTGTAAATTTTGTAATCTTTACAAAATCTTCTCCTCTGAAACTACTGGACCAAATTCAACCAAACTAAGCCACAATCATTATTAGGGTATTTTGTTTAAAAATGTGTGCGGTGACCCAGCCAACCAACCAAGATGGCCGCCATGGCTAAAAATAGAACATAGGGTAAAATGTAGATTTTGGCTTGTAACTCTGAAACCAAAGCATTTAAAGCAAATCTTACGGGATTAACTTGTTTATCAAGTAAATATCTATCTGCCCTCAAATTTTCAGATGAATTGGACAACTGGTTGTTGGGTTGCTGCCCTGAATTGGTAATTTTAAGGAAATTTTGCCGTTTTGGTTATTATCTTGAAAATTATTACAGATAGAGATAAACTGTAAACAGCAATAATGTTCAGCAAAGTAAGATCTTCAAATAAATCAACATGATCAAAATGGTCAGTTAACCCCTTAAGGAGTTTTTGCTCTTTAAAGTAATTTTTTACCAATTTTTTGTAAATTTTTGTAATCTTTTACAAAATCTTCTCCTCTGAAACTACTGGACCAAATTCAACCAAACTTAGCCACAATCATTATTAGGGTATTTAGTTTAAAAATGTGTGCGGTGACCCAGCCAACCAACCAAGATGGCTGCCATGGCTAAAAATAGAACATAGGGTAAAATGTAGATTTTGGCTTGTAACTCTGAAACCAAAGCATTTAAAGCAAATCTTACAGGGATTAACTTGTTTATCAAGTAAATATCTATCTGCCCTCAAATTTTCAGATGAATTGGACAACTGGTTGTTGGGTTGCTGCCCTGAATTGGTAATTTTAAGGAAATTTTGCGTTTTGGTTATCTTGAAAATTATTACAGATAGAGATAAACTGTAAACAGCAATAATGTTCAGCAAAGTAAGATCTTCAAATAAGTCAACATGACCAAAATGGTCAGTTGACCCTTAAGGAGTTATTGCCCTTTATAGTCAATTTTAACAATTTTCATTAATTTGGTAAATTTTGGTAAGTTTTACAAAATGTTTTCCTTTTGTAATCTTCTTTTCTGAAACTGCAGTAGAAAATCAATGTAGAAAACAATCTACTAATGAACTGCCAATAAAAATAAATTGATAATTCTATAACATGAAAAAAAATACCACATTAATACCTGATGATGGTGTTTCTTTCTTTACATTGAAAATGATGTCACAACTATAATCCCGAACAATAGGTCGAATGTCAGATATGTTTCAGTACTTTGGCTTCATTTTCTACAGATTCAAGTGCAAATGATGCTTGAATTCCTACACTAATTTATACAGACTTCATCCCTTTCACAGGTAATGCCTGCCTCATATTATATTTAAAACTTTAATAGAATATCAGAAATTTTGAGAGAAAATTAATCAACCATGCAAGATCTAAAACTTAATTAATATTGTTCAAATTATCAATTAACTATTAAAAAAAATTCTCATTAAAAAATATAGTTCTTCATTTTATATTTTATCTGAAGTTTAGGGAAAAAATTGAATTTAATTGTGTCCCTTGTTCTCATTTCCTGGGATAAATCCAATACAAATTAAAGTATTGGTATTGAATTAATATTTAAGAAATATTTCAAACCTTACCATTTTCTTCACAAGAATGAAGACCATATTTTCAGTGTCATGAGTATCAGTCATCATATTTGTTGTACTTTGTTGTTTAGAAAGTTGAATAAAAAAAGATCAACAAAGCAATTCAAAACCACTTGAATTTTGCAACAACAAATGAGAGTTTTAACGACCTCAGCTGGCTATACAACCCTTGCACAATCAACTGAATTTTGCAGAAATCATTAATAGGAAAGATTGCCCTTAAATGATAATTTTTATTACCTTTTGTTTTTTTTTTTTGGGGGTGTGTTCGCAACAACAATACTTCACAACAAACTTTCTCATCACTTGCATTTCTCGTAAGATAAATTTTACAAAATTCTCCCTGAAACTACTGTCAAATTAAACCAAACTTGGTTTAAATCACCACTAGGATATCCAGGGACCACTGTGTATGATGACCCTGCCTGCCAACATGGCACACATGGCTGAAATAAAACATAGGTTTCAAACGCACTTTTTAGTCTTATATCTCTGAAACTAAACGACAGTACAACAGTTGCATTTATCATGCATCAATTGTAAATAAAAATATCAGGTGAGCGACACAGGGTCCTTGGAGCCTCTAGTTTTTGTTTGTTTTTGTTTGTTTTTATACAGTAAGACACTGAATCCTTTACATTTCTAATAGCCCATAATGACATTCAAATCATTATCATGATTATAGAATTTATAGTTCATAAAATCATTGATACCAGCTGACTCGGCAAAAACTTATCAACTTTCAGTTTACAGTTAAAGTAGCCATATCATTGTCCTTGTACTATTCTATAAATTGTCACTTCCATTCTAGCTTATAATTCTCATTGTATATTCACAAAAACAAGATCAACACATCTAATATCTACCATGAATAGTATAATTTTTATTTTCGGTAGGTTCTCTCTATCGTCACTTATTCGCTTTTATTTTCAGAAACTAACTGTTTGGTTGTTGAGGTCTCTGATTTTGCTTACAGAAAGTATGCATTGATTCTTTTAGTTTGTTAAGTTGTTAATCGGTTTACTTTTTAACAAAGTATCCAACTTCTAAGGCAACTATTGTAGTTTATGTAATTTGGAGTTTCAATCTGACTAATTACCATGATTACATAAAATATGGAATTTTTCCAGTTCTACAACAGCTTCACAGATACATGTATAAGTAGTTTAGGACTTGCAGTGTGAATCTTTATAATTTTCTCATACTGGGATGTAGCATTTCCAACTCCATTTTCTGAATATCTGCTGACATTTTATTCAGTATCTTACGTAACTGCTAAGTTCAATATATCGACCATATCCACCCATGAATATTTGCACTTTGAAGCCTGCAGTCTTGTCCTATCCTATTAAACATGTACTTTAATTTCTATCCATTGAAACATTTTGTACATGTTTTTTCAAGTATAAAATTTCTCCACAACTTCTATCATGATTTATGCAGACCAGGACATGAACAGAAAAAAATTAACACGTGCTTCATGCTAAACAGTAAGTAGCTTTGACTGCTGAATTTTCATTCATAGGCGGCTTGTTTTCTTGCACATTGTACATATTGGTTATACTGCTCTAGCAATGAATAGCTTCGGAAGTATGTGCTCACTGAATAGCCTGGACGACCTGAAACATGAAACAATTACATTGTTAGATATACAAATATAACCCTTTTAAACAGAAACCAAATTCTGACAGAAAGAAACAACATCTTATATATATAACTAAAAACAATTTTAATACAATCGACAATAATGTTGGGTTGCTGTCCCATTGACATATAATCCACATCTCCTTTTACTCATGTGCATGATGTGTGTAAAAAAAAATGATGTAACTATACAGGTACATGTATGTACATACTAACATGATAACTTTAAATTAGATTTCCAAATTTCAACCTTAAAAATACATGTATTCCGGCCCTGAGAACAATTTCAATTTCGCCTGCATGGTTAACATTGTAATGTAAACAGAATTGGTTAATTTAAATTTTAATTTACTTTTACCCATTTTTGTCGAGCCTTCGACTTTTGTCGAAAAAGCGAGACATAGCATTCCTACATTCCGTCGGCGTCGGTGTCGTCGTCGGCGGCGTCCACAAATATTCACTCTGTGGTTAAAGTTTTTGAAATTTTAATAACTTTCTTAAACTATCCTGGATTTCTACCAAACTTGGACAGAAGCTTGTTTATGATCATAAGATAATATCCAAAAGTAAATTTTGTAAAAAAAAAATTCCATTTTTTCCGTATTTTACTTATAAATGGACTTAGTTTTTCTGCCAGGAAACATTACATTCACTCTGTGGTTAAAGTTTTTGAAATTTTAATAACTTTCTTAAACTATCCTAGATTTGTACCAAACTTCAACAGAAGCTTGTTTATGATCATTAGATAATATCCAAAAGTAAGTTTTGTAACAAAAAAATTCTATTTTTTCCGTATTTTACTTATAAATGGACTTAGTTTTTCTGCCAGGAAACATTACATTCACTCTGTGGTTAAAGTTTTTGAAATTTTAATAACTTTCTTAAACTATCCTGGATTTGTACCAAACTTCGACAGAAGCTTGTTTATGATCATTAGATAATATCCAAAAGTAAATTTTGTAAAAAAAAATTTCCATTTTTTCTGTATTTTACTTATAAATGGACTTAGTTTTCTGCCAGGAAACATTACATTCACTCTGTGGTTAAAGTTTTTGAAATTTTAATAACTTTCTTAAACTATCCTGGATTTGTACCAAACTTCGACAGAAGCTTGTTTATGATCATTAGATAATATCCAAAAGTAAATTTTGTAAAAAAAAATTTCCATTTTTTCTGTATTTTACTTATAAATGGACTTAGTTTTTCTGCCAGGAAACATTACATTCACTCTGTGGTTAAAGTTTTTGAAATTTTAATAACTTTCTTAAACTATCCTGGATTTGTACCAAACTTCGACAGAAGCTTGTTTATGATACCAAACTTGGACAGAAGCTTGTTTATGATTAAAAGATCGTATCTAGAAGGAAATTTTGTTAAAATTTTGTTTCATTTTTTCCGTATTTTACTTATAAATGGACTTCTTCCAGTTAACATTACATACAGTCTGCAGTTTAAATTTGTTAAAACATTTATTAGATTCATAAACTATCCTGGATTTTTACCAAACTTGGACAGAAGCTACTTACAATCAAAAGATAGTATAGAGAGGAATATTTTTATTAATTTTTTTCCTCATTTTTGTTGAGCCTGCGATTAACAACAAAAGTAGGCGAGACACTGGGTTCCGCGGAACCCTTACAAATTTTTAAAATAACGAATTTCAATCATATAGTATCATGCATGGCAATACATAGTCCCCTCTTGGTTAAAATTTCATTATACTGGAACAAAATGCTATACTTAATCTATAACTTGGCATGGTGTATTGTAATAAATATCAAGTCAATATCTACAAACATGATAAAAAAAAAGGTGTGAAAACTGATTATTTGACATGTTTGAGTGAATCAGACCGGAACAAAATTTGAACTTGATCTGTAACCTGTCATTATAAAACTGCATACATGTACATGTATCAATTATCAAAAAAAGTGTAGAAAACTGATTTTCCGAACTGAAGGAATGACAGACAGACAGACAGACGGAGAGAGTGCAATTAAAAAAATTCAATATAACATGACAGAGAGAGAGTAATTAGTACAAATGCACTAAACATCAAGGTATCATGCATACCTAAAGTAAATCTCAGTTAAGAAGAAAAATTATTAATTTTTAAAAAATGATGGATAATTTTTTAAACAAAAAGTGTAAATTTTGACAATTGAAAATGAGAGATTATTAGCAGATCGTTATAAAAATATTAAGGAGATGTGGTATGATTGCAAATGAGACAACTATCCACCAAAGTTCAAATGAAGTGCATGTAAGCAATAATAGGCAACCATTTGGCCTTCAACAATGAGAAAAACCCATAATACAGAATAGCTAGTTAAAAGTCCTCGAGATGAAGAATTAATGTCAACTGAGAAAACTAACAGCATATTTTCATATCAAAACAATTTACGAAAAACTAATATATATATATGACAGACAAGAACCAATGACAATCACTGTTTTTGTTAAATTTATTCCCAGTTCATACGAAATATCAGAAACAATTTAGAGCTTGACATAGATGATACATGTACTACACCTGTTATTGTAATCTGCATATTGATAATACATACAAAGGATATATATATATCACCAATGTTTTTGATTTTGGGAAACTTTTGTCATTAGGTTGGTGACTTTTATACCCCTTTTATTGATTTTATGTATTTGATTGTAAATTACTTGAGTCCTTTTTTTACAAAAAAATCTTGCAACATTATTGATCCAAAATTATACTGAAATGTAATGCCTAATATTGGGTTTTGGTACATATGTCATGTATGTTTGCGATGTAAGAGACAAATGATCAGCTTCGCCATGAGCGCCTGTTGCTGTTTCAAAAATGAAAGTTCAATAACTTCTCAATGCCATATCAGACGGAAGGATCCCGATGGACTTATAGACAAAGTTATACCATAATAAGTCCCATAAACGGGCATATAAAAAAGTATTGCCTATTGGAAATATATGTACAATGTAAATTTATATGTATTATTATATATCTTGCCAAAATTACATTCATGTCATTAATATTTAGGTACATACATGATGGTATATGTATTTGTCGCTAAATGTCTAGTGACTGCAGGGACTTTCTATACCAACAAAGTATAGACTGTCCCTGGTGACTGTTACCCAGGAATTAATTGGGTTCGTCAGAGACTCTGGACTTGGAATCCCAAACTGTAAAAGGATTACAGCTGCGTTTAGATTTCATTAAAACTATAGATATTGTATCACAGGACCTGCCCTGTAGCAGCAATTTCCAAGGGGAGGTTACATGGACTTGCGATACAATCATCCAGGGGGAGGGGGTAGGGTTACTTTCGTACGAACCCCTCGAACCCTCTGGCTATGATGGGTGTGTATTGGCAGACCCTTCTTTAGTTCTTAATATTAGATATGCAGACAATGATTCATTTGTTATATTTTATATATTATTATTTACCTGCTGTACATGCTGTATGCGTCTGTTCAGTTTTCTGTACGGAAGTCTAAGACCTGCTTTAAACTTGACATGGTCATAAAAGCAACGGCAAACTAAATTCCTTCTCCACTTCACCTCAACATAATCTCTCGGTGTCAGCTCTACGTTTCTGTAATATCTCTTTATCTGACACTCAGTGACAGGACATTTTCGTGCAGAAGGCAAGCACTGAGCTGACAAAATGTGAGAAAACTCCAGACTTGTCTCTTCATATTGCAACATTGACATCAATACAAGTGTGATGTATCTTTATGCCACTCAAAGATCTAAGGTAAGGTCCTACTAACACAAAAAGGCATAGTTGCTAGTTTCAGGGAAGTCTGCATCCGAGCAGTTACCTTCTTTATAGTAGTGTGGAGAACAATTTAAAGGGAGATAACTCTTGATAACAATTATTCAGTGAAAGTTACAATATCTTATTTATTCAGATGTTATACATTTGCAAAGTATTTTATTTGAATAAAATCTTTAAAATGTTCAAAATTGAACATTTAAAATGATAATAACATCATATTTTGTTTGATATATACCCAAAATTGGTTTAGTAAAAAATGTGGGAAAAGGCTTGAGGTGGAGTTTTAAAGTAAAAACTATGTCTATTTTTACTAATTTGCCATGGGTGGATTTTTTATATTTTTTTAATCCAATAAAAATTTGTGTAAAGAAATTTATTTCATGTATTTATGTGCTCACCTTTTCGAAAACCAGTGACTTGAACTTGGCTAGTAAATGACATATACAAAATAAGGCATTAAAGAGAGCACCCTTTAAGTGTCCAAAAAAAAGAAAATGCTTTATAAATGCATAATTTATGATCTTTTATATATATTTCCACAATATAAATGGCTTGAAACCCAATAGAACTAATTTGGTGACTTTTAAAGTACTTTCAAATAAACATATATTTTAAGGAATTTTTGGCTAATTTTATTCAATTATGCAAATTAGCTTGTTACTAAAAATAGACACAATTCAGAGAAGTCTAAAATATATTTTCTGGTTTCCACTGAACCTAAGATATGAAAAAACTTTATTAGCTGGAAAAGTTTTAACCACCCTCCTGGACGATTTTTCAAATTTTGCATGGTTTTCTGAGACAAGCTCTTAATAAACCAATACAGCTATATCTACAGTAATAACTTCAGATTGAGGAGATGGAAATCTTCTTGATCTATGCTAATTGACAAAGTATGAACATTCTGTGGGGTATTTTAATTTCAGATGATTAAGCATGTTACTCGTACCTCACATATATGTTAATTCCATTCACATAATTTGCATTTCCCGGTTTTTGAGTCGGAATTTCATCTAAATTATGAGAAAGCCTTGGACGATGGAAGTGGCATATTTACGCAACATTAAATCAAAAATGAAATAATGAAGTAAACAGTAAAATTTAATCAGCTTATAATTGTTCAAAATACATACATGTATGATAATTATGTTTACTTTAGATCTTGCCGCTAGCTGATAGACAAGTTGTATTTGTGCTCATTAATTTTTTAAAATTGGAATGTTTTCAAGGTAATTGAAAAGCAATCAATATACTGGACAATGATCTGTCAAATTAAGTAGCAAGATGATTATTTAAAAATTCGAATGTAATGACTGTAATACACAGTTATATCAAATCTATTAATATTGAAATGGTCCAGTTAACCGGTTAGCATTTTTGGGATTCAATATTCGGTCCTTCCGACGGTTAACCAGATAATCGGTTAACCGTTGACAACACTAATATAATTCCTAAATTATGCACATTCAATAATTTTTTTTAAACCCATAGAAACAGATGTAAACAATTTAAATGTACCAACTTGGGCCTTTTTTACCTTCTCTAACAAAGAGTTCCATTTCTTTTGTTTAATTATACACCCACTTTAAAAAAGGGGGGTATACTGTTTTACCTCTGTCTGTTCTTCCGTCCATCCGTCCGTCCTTCCCATAAATATTTTCGTCACATTTTTCTCAGGAACTACATGTCAATGATTTCTGAAATTTGGTTTCAGGGTTTATATAAGTAAGTAGCACCGTGTGATGCGTTTTCAGATTCATCACTCAACAACTTCCTGTTTACCGAACACTTGTATTATTTTACACATGACAGCCAAGTTGAAAATTTTCGTCACATTTTTCTCAGGAACTACTTGACAAGGATTTCTGAAATTTGGTTTTTACGGTTTATATAAGTAAGTTACACTGTGTGATGCGTTTTCAGATTCATCATTCAACAACTTCCTGTTTACTGAACACTTTTATTATTTTACACATGATAGCTATATAGCCAAGTTGAAAATTTTCGTCACATTTTTCTCAGGAACTACTTGACAAGGATTTCTGAAATTTGGTTTCAGGGTTTATATAAGTACGTTACACCGTGTGATGCGTTTTCAGATTCATCACTCAACAACTTCCTGTTTACCCAAATTTTTCGGCGGGGGTATCAGCAGTGAGCAGAAGCTCACAGTTTTACTTGTTTCAACTAGGTTTCCGCCTGTACCTGACATAAATCCTTATTTGTACCATAATAACTACAGATACAGGAATGGCACAGCTGACAGAAGAATAATGATCCCAAAATGGAAAATTACACATTCCACACACATTAACTAAATTTTGGTTAGATCTCCGTGCTTGATTTATATATTTCCATGTAAATGCATTCTTTCAATTTATTGATTAAAGTTGCTTAACTTTCATGACTTAAATTTATATATAAATATCTTTTTAATGAGAAATAATGAATTTCATAAACATTATGAACAGAATAGTTTTTAAATTGAATTTTAATTGATATACATTTATATGATACTTTCTGTTTCTTTTCCTGTTTCACATGATAAAAAAAAAGTTAGTGCTAGACTTTAAGTTGATAGTTTCATACAACAGGAAAATATAATAGTGTAACTATAAATGATGGAACATTGTAGTGCCACGATCGATTGAACACTTTTCTTTTTAAGTCTCACCGCTTCTTTCATTTTCAATTTCAGTTGCAAAAATAGAAGTCACTTTTCCCTATGATTCTTAAGTAGTGTGAGCCTGGCAACTACAAAGTTTGTGGTTTTTCTCCAGACTGATCAAACAATATGGCCTCCTTGTCTAAAATAGAAGTCACTTCTCTCTCTGATTCTAAAGTAGTGTGAGCCTGGCAACTACACAGTTTGTGGTTTTTCTCCAGATTGATCAAACAATATGGCCTCCTTGTCTAAAATAGAAGTCACTTCTCTCTCTGATTCTAAAGTAGTGTGAGCCTGACAACTACAAAGTTTGTGGTTTTTCTCCAGATTGATCAAACAATATGGCCTCCTTGTCTAAAATAGAAGTCACTTCTCTCTCTGATTCTAAAGTAGTGTGAGCCCGACAACTACAAAGTTTGTGGTTTTTCTCCAGAATGATCAAACAATATGGCCTCCTTGTCTAAAATAGAACATAGAGCATGTAGAGGTCAAACTAATGTTTCTAAAATAATAACATGCCACACCGGTAGCAAGGGAGGGGGATGTAGACGAAGTTCCCCTATTGTGGAGACAAAAAATATAATTAAAAGACTTATAAAGTTGAGATTCAGATTAAAAAGGTTGACTATTAACATTACAGTGACGTAAAAATGATTCCCATTTATAGACAGCCTTGCTAATAACAGGCCTTCATGCTATTATGAATTTATCCTAAAAACTTACACTGAGGTTTGTATGGTACTATGGTAGGTTATACCTCTTCTTTTTTCATTTGGGGGCCTCGGTGGCCGAGTGGTCTAAGTAGTTACTACTGTAATCACTAGCCAGTCAACACTGAGGTTGTGAGTTCGAACCCCGCTCGTGCGGGTGCACTCGACTCCAATCTTAATTGACTAGGATTGTCAGTTTTCCTATCGAAGGTCGGTGGTTTTCTCCGGGCACTCCGGCTTCCTCCACCAATAAAAACTGGCCGCCACGAAATAGCCCAAAGGCGGTGCTTAAAAGTGGCGTTAAAACTCCAAAAATCAAAATCAAATCTTTTTTCATTCATGACAAGTTACTTGTCACAAGCTAAAAAAGTATATACATATTCAGAAATGGTTCAACCGATATTTATATAAATGTGAAGAACTGAAATTGAGCTATTTTATATTTTCAGTTTAAAGATCTACTGTTTTTATTTGTTTCAAGTCCAGTCAATTAATTACATAGTAAATGTAAGTGAACATTATAGTCAAACTGTATTGGAAAGTTTAATTATTTATTTTATCAAATGAAATTCAGAAATATATTTCATTTATAAATGTTAAAATTCTTAAAGGGGAGATAATCAAGAGCTAACAGGATTAACATTTTGCACTAATCTTCTTCTGATATATATATATGGGAAACAAAAAGTAACATGACATAATTACAAAATTAATTGCATATGTGGGTAAAAAGCTAACATGTCTACCAAGACATTGCAATCATTACAATGTAAATTCAGGGATGATTCCATGATTCAAATGGGTCCCTTGAATTGACCATCAAATTGGGAATTTTTTATGCATACAATCTAAGATGAAATAACATTATTTTCCTGTAAAAACGGAAAATGTATATTAAGTTTCATCTGTACACTGATGTAAGAAGTTGTAACATTTTGAATAATTCTGGATGGGCTACTGAATATGATGTATATATCATATGTGATAACCAGATCGCTTGACAGTTATTTGATTGAGATCAGGGAAGTTGTTACATTAAAAGATCATTGCACATGATGCACCATCTTTGTAGGCTTGCATCTTACAATGTAGCTATGGTAACCTAGGTCCTTTCCAATAATATATATATCAGTTAACATAAACCACTGAAAAAAATCATCCATTTGGGTATTATTTCAACAACAGATCATCTTTATAAATTTACCTTGATTCAAAGTGATTTCAAATTGAACTGGCCATGGCCAATTGTCGAATTCAGAAAAGCAAAATTTACGAAAGTTTATATACTTTATAATTGATAAGATATTTTGTGATTTTTGCTTGCTGTTTAATATGTAGAAGGTTGCCATAGTTTAACTTTTGGTGTCACTCTAAGAAACAGGAAATTAAAGCATTGAACCATTGTATTTTAATATTATTTTGATCATCTTCACAAGCTTTTAAACAGTTCCATTATGTCGACGTCGTATTAATAATTTCATGAATGATCTATTATCAACATGTATTTTCAAAAACGCTCAAAATTATGACTTTTGCGGAAATAGAGCCTGACAAAATATAAAATAATTTCTTTTACAAAGTTTTCATCATATTATGTAACCGGCTCTGCTGGGCGATCTCATTTTATGAGATCGGCGCCCATCGTTAACATTTATTCATCAATGTTATATCAAAATTTGAATTTTGCTCTCTGTCGACGTCTGTCTTGATGACACCCATTTTGACAAAAAACATCTTTTTATCAACATGCTGGGCGATCTGCTTTTACGAGATCAAATACTCTAATAACATCAAATCATTTAGGCCACATGTTGACATCATTTAATCGTTGTTAATAAAGTGAAATCGTTGACAGCATTCTTAACCGGTTTATAAAACGTTTTGACGAGAAACTATGAAAAATTATAGTTGCCTAAATCGATGATGGAAACATTTCCGGAAATATAAATTTTTATTTTATTTTTCCTGAATTGGGAATTTATATTCACATAATTTTTTTGGGGGCAGCCCGCCGATTTAAGGGCCGCTAAGCGGCCCTAAACTATATAGTGAAATCATCCCTGAAATTGCTTAAAAAGATCAGAGTTTTTAACTAAGAAGTCAACTTGTGAATGAGAGATGGGATGTTTATGTCATTGAGACAGCAACCATTCAATGAAAGAGGTCAAAACTGTATTCAACCATTGACAAGCGTCTTTAAATTAGACCTATCACTGTGTTTGTACTAACTAACATGAGGAACACGACTGATGCCACATGTGGAGCAGGATCTACTTACCCTTCCAGAGCACCTGAGATCACCCCCAAATTTTGGTGGGGTTAATGTGTTGCTCAGTCTTTAGTTTTTATACGACCGCAAAAAAATTTTTGTGGTCGTATATTGGTATGACGTTGGCGTCGTCGTCGTCGTCCGGCGTCGTCGTCCGAAGACGCATTGGTTTTCGCACTCTAACTTTAGTTTAAGTGAATGGATCTCTATGAAATTTTACCGTAAGGTTCAATATCACAAAAGGAAGGTTGGGATTGATTTTGGGGGTTATGGTACCAACAGTTAAGGAATTAGGGGCCAAAAAGGGGCCAAAAATAAGCATTTTTATACGACCGCAAAAAATTTTTTGTGGTCGTATATTGGTATGACGTTGGCGTCGTCGTCGTCGTCGTCGTCGTCGTCGTCGTCGTCCGAAGACACATTGGTTTTCGCACTCTAACTTTAGTTTTAGTAAATGGATCTCTAGGAAATTTTACCATAAGGTTCAATACCACAAAAGGAAGGTTGGGATTGATTTTGGGGTTATGGTACCAACAGTTAAGGAATTAGGGGCCAAAGGGGCCAAAATAAGCATTTTGTAACTTCCAGACAATAACTTGTGTGTAAGTGTATGGATCTCTCTGACATTGTACCACAAGGTTCCATATCACAAAGAGAATGCTGGGATTGATTTTGGGGGTAATTGCCTCAAAATTTTAGGAATTAGGGGCCAAAAAAGGGGCAAAAAATACGGATTTTTGTAGTTTCATGACAATAACTTGTGTGTAAGTGTATGGATCTTTCTGAAATTGTACTACAAGGTTCCATATCACAAAGGGAAAGCTGGAATTGAATTTGGGGGTAATTGCCCTAAACATTTAGGAATTAGGGGCCAAAAAGGGGCCAAAAATAAGCATTTTTCTAGTTTCCAGACAATAACTTGTGTTTAAGTGTATGGATCTCTCTGAAATTGTACTGCAAGGTACCATACCTCATTGAAGGCTGGGATTGAATTTGGGGGTGATGAATCATCATAAGGGGTTCAAAAATTGGGGGATTTTTTTCCTTTTTCTTCCTTTTTTCCTTTTTTTTTTCTTTAAAATTTTCCATTTTAAGTTGGTTATTTCTGATTTATATTTAAAAGCAAATAATAATGATATGGCAGGAGATACACACCAAACAGGATGTGTAAATTATTATATAATAAGTATTGTGCAATAGCAAGAAATTTTCAATTGCACAGTATTGCTAATAGCAAGAAATCTTCAATTGCACAGTATTGCGCAATAGCAAGAAATATCCAATAGCACAATATTGCACAATAGGAAGAAATTGTCAATTGTACAGTATTGCACAATAGCAAGAAATATTCAATTGCACAGTATTGCGCAATAGCAAGAAATATCCAATAGCACAATATTGCACAATAGGAAGAAATTGTCAATTGTACAGTATTGCACAATAGCAAGAAATATTCAATTGCACAGTATTGCGCAATTGCAAGAAATATTCAATTGCACAGTATTGTGCAAAAGAAGATACTTTGTATAAATTGCTTATTTCTTGACCAATTTCAATGGGGTTTTATTCTTGAATTCTTGGGGTTCTTTAATATGCTGAATCTAACCGTGTATTAAGTTTTTGGATTTTGGGCCCCGTTTTAAATTGGTCCACATTGAGGTCCAAAGGGTCCAAAATTAAACTTTGTTTGATTTCATCAAAAATTGAATTATTGGGGTTCTTTGATATGCCGAATCTAACCGTGTATTTAGATTCTTAATGTTTGGTCCCGTTTTCAAATTGGTCTACATTAAGGTCCAAAGGGTCCAAAATTAAACTTAATTTGATTTTAACAAAAATTGAATTCTTAGGGTTCTTTGATATGCTGAATCTAAACATGTCTTTAAATTTTTGATTATGGGCCCAGTTTTCAAGTTGGTCCAAATCGGGGTCCAAAATTAAACTTTGTTTGATTTCAACCAAAATTGAATATATTGGGTTCTTTGATATGCTGAATCTAACCATGTATTTAGATTTTTGATTTTTGTTATCAACTTTGTCCACATTGAGGTCAAAAGGGTCCAAAATTAAACTTTGTTTGATTTCAACAAAATTGAATATATGGGGTTCTTTGATATGCTGAATCTAAACATGTCTTTAAATTTTTGATTATGGGCCCAGTTTTCAAGTTGGTCCAAATCGGGGTCCAAAATTAAACTTTGTTTGATTTCAACAAAAATTGAATATATTGGGTTCTTTGATATGCTGAATCTAATCATGTATTTAGATTTTTGATTATGGGCCCAGTTTTCAAGTTGGTCCAAATTGGGGTCCAAAATTAAACTTTGTTTGATTTCAACAAAAATTGAATATATGGGGTTCTTTGATATGCAGAATCTAACCATGTATTTAGATTCTTAATTTTTGGTCCCATTTTCAAATTGGTCTACATTAAGGTCCAAAGGGTCCAAAATTAAACTTAATTTGATTTTAACAAAAATTGAATTCTTAGGGTTCTTTGATATGCTGAATCTAACCATGTATTTAGATTTTGGATATTGGACCATAATAGGTGAATGTCCAATTTAAAATTTTTAAGTTCTTAGACCACATTCATTCTGTGTCAGAAACCTATGCTGTGTCAAATATTTAATCACAATCCAAATTCAGAGCTATATCAAGCTTGAATGTTGTGTCCATACTTGCCCTGACTGTTCAGGGTTCGACCTCTGCGGTCGTATCAAGCTGCGCCCTGCGGAGCATTTTATTGTAACTTCCAGACATAACTTGTGTGTTAGTGTATGGATCTCTCTGACATTGTACCATAAGGTTCCATATCACAAAGGGAATGCTGGGATTGATTTTGGGGGTAATTGCCTCCAAATTTTAGGAATTAGGGGCCAAAAAAGGGGCAAAAAACGAGTATTTTTCTAGTTTCATGACAATAACTTGTGTGTAAGTGTATGGATCTTTCTGAAATTGTACTACAAGGTTCCATATCACAAAGGGAAAGCTGGAATTGAGTTTGGGGGTAATTGCCTGAAACGTTTAGGAATTAGGGGCCAAAAAGGGCAAAAACAAGCATTTTCTAGTTTCATGACAATAACTTGTGTGTAAGTGTATGGATCTTTCTGAAATTGTACTACAAGGTTCCATATCACAAAGGAAAGCTGGAATTGAGTTTGGGGTAATTGCCTGAAATGTTTAGGAATTAGGGGCCAAAGGGGCCAAAATAAGCATTTTCTAGTTTCCAGACAATAACTTGTGTTCAAGTGTATGGATCTCTCTGAAATTGTACTGCAAGGTACCATACCTCAAAGGAAGGCTGGGATTGAGTTTGGGGTGATGAATCATAAGGGGTTCAAAAATTTGGGGGAGGTTTCTTTTTTCCTTTTTTTCTTTTAAAATTTTCCATTTTAAGTTGGTTATTTCTGATTTATATTTAAAAGCAAATAATAATGATATGGCAGGAGATACACACCTAACAGGATGTGTAAATTATTATATAATAAGTATTGTGCAATAGCAAGAAATTTTCAATTGCACAGTATTGCTAATAGCAAGAAATCTTCAATTGCACAGTATTGCGCAATAGCAAGAAATATCGAATAGCACAATATTGCGCAATAGCAAGAAATTGTCAATTGTACAGTATTGCGCAATAGCAAGAAATATTCAATTGCACAGTATTGCGCAATTGCAAGAAATATTCAATTGCACAGTATTGTGCAAAAGAAGATACTTTGTATAAATTGCTTATTTCTTGACCAATTTCAATGGGGTTTTATTCTTGAACTCTTGGGGTTCTTTAATATGCTGAATCTAATCGTGTATTAAGTTTTTGGATTTTGGGCCCCGTTTTAAATTGGTCCACATTGAGGTCCAAAGGGTCCAATATTAAACTTTGTTTGATTTCATCAAAATTGAATTATTGGGGTTCTTTGATATGCGAATCTAACCGTGTATTTAGATTCTTAATTTTTGGTCCCATTTTCAAATTGGTCTACATTAAGGTCCAAAGGGTCCAAAATTAAACTTAGTTTGATTTTAACAAAATTGAATTCATAGGGTTCTTTGATATGCTGAATCTGAACATGTATTTAGATTTTTGATTATGGGCCCAGTTTTCAAGTTGGTCCAAATCGGGTCCAAAATTAAACTTTGTTTGATTTCAACAAAAATTGAATATATGGGGTTCTTTGATATGCTGAATCTAACCATGTATTTAGATTTTTGATTTTGGGCCCGTTATCAACTTTGTCCACATTGAGGTCAAAAGGGTCCAAAATTAAACTTTGTTTGATTTCATCAAAAATTGAACTCTTGGGGTTCTTTGATATGCTGAATCTAACCATGTATTTAGATTTTGGATATTGGACCATAATAGGTGAATGTCCAATTTAAAATTTTTAAGTTCTTAGACCACATTCATTCTGTGTCAGAAACCTATGCTGTGTCAAATATTTAATCACAATCCAAATTCAGAGCTGTATCAAGCTTGAATGTTGTGTCCATACTTGCCCCAACTATTCAGGGTTCGACCTCTGCGGTCGTATCAAGCTGCGCCCTGCGGAGCATTTTATTTCATTTTATGTTTTGTGTACTGTTGTTTGTCTTTTTCTTTGTTAGCCATGTTTTTATACTGAACTTCTATTATTTGTATTTATTAGATCCTTGTCCAGTCAAGTTGTTATTATAGTCAATGTGATCCTTGTCCAGTCAAGTTGTTATTTTAGTCCATGTGATCCTTGTCCAGCCAAGTTGTTATTATAGTCAATGTGATCCTTGTCCAGTCAAGTTGTTATTATAGTCAATGTGATCCTTGTCCAGTCAATGTGATCCTTGTCCAGTCAAGTTGTTATTATAGTCGATGTGATCCTTGTCCAGTCAAGTTGTTATTATAGTCAAAGTGATCCTTGTCCAGTCAAGTTATTATTATAGTCCATGTGATCCTTGTCCAGTCAATGTGACCCTCGTCCAGTCAATGTGATCCTTGTCCAGTCAAGTTGTTATTATAGTGGATGTGATCCTTGTCCAGTCAATGTGATCCTTGTCCAGCAAAGTTGTTATTATAGTGGATGTGATCCTAGTCCAGCCAAGTTGATATTATAGTGGATGTGATCCTTGTCCAGTCAATGTGATCCTTGTCCAGCCAAGTTGTTGTTATAGTCAATGTGATCCTTGTCCAGCCAAGTTGTTATTATAGTCGATGTGATCCTTGTCCAGCCAAGTTGTTATTATAGTGGATGTGATCCTTGTCCAGTCAATGTGACCCTCGTCCAGTCAATGTGATCCTTGTCCAGCCAAGTTGTTATTATAGTGGATGTGATCCTTGTCCAGCCAAGTTGTTATTATAGTCCATGTGATCCTTGTCTAGTCAATGTGATCCTTGTCCAGCCAAGTTATTATTATAGTCGATGTGATCCTTGTCCAGTTGAGTTGTTATTATAGTCCATGTGATCCCTGTCCAGTCAATGTGATCCTTGTCCAGCCAAGTTGTTATTATAGTCTATGTGATCCTTGTCCAGGCAAGTTGTTATTATAGTCGATGTGATCCTTGTCCAGCCAAGTTGTTATTTTAGTCCATGTGATCCTTGTCCAGTCAAGTTGTTATTATAGTCAATGTGATCCTTGTCCAGCCAAGTTGTTATTATAGTCAATGTGATCCTTGTCCAGTCAAGTTGTTTTTATAGGTTAGTGTAATCCTTGTCCAGTCAAGTTGTTATTATAGTCAAAGTGATCCTTGTCCAGCCAAGTTTCTATAAGTGTACATTATGTGTGAACTATATAGGATCATTTACTATTGAAATTTGTTTCAAATGTAAACTGTTCAAACTCTATAGGGGAGATAATGTAAAATGTTTAAACTCTATAAGGGGAGATAATGTAAAATGTTTAAACTCTATAAGGGGAGATAATGTAAAAAGGGGAGATAATGTAAAATGTTTAAACTCTATGAGGGGAGATAATCAACATATAGTTTTTACATTCAAAATACCACAACACCAATGTTCTTATAGTAAACAAGACACAAACAAAGAATGCGATGACATCATTACAACGTTATTTGACTTCAAAAATAGATTGGTTGAACTTAAGCATTGAACTTGTGCTATAGAAAAATAAAGTGAGATATATGTCAATGACAGCAACCCAACAAAGCAAGAATGAAATGTGTACAGGTCAATATATAGTCAACAATTCAAAAATAAACTCATATGATAAGGTCTACATTTTCATGAAGCTGGCCATTGAATTTAGGATTCTTTCATGTTAATGAAATAATCACGCATTATACCTTTTTATCGCACCACGGGTAAATTATGACGCTGTGATTGGTTTAACGTCGTCACTTGGTGACCCCCTATGGATCCATATGGGGTTAGTAAATTTGATATGGGTTCATGACGTCCGTCTATTGTTAATGGTGACGTCATCTATTGATGTTGTTGTATTTCGTTGTTTATTTTTCTACAAAACGCAGCAGGAAAAGTCCCATGTGCAATAAATTCGTTATATTGTATATACGGTTCACTACTGACCCCCTTCGGCCTCACCCCCTATGGATTTTACTAACCCTCTACAGATGGATCCGTAGGGGGTCAGTAGCGAACCATATAACTTATAATTGTAAGTATATTTTATTGAAACAGGGAGATAACACACACACATTGATATGTTTATAAGAAACATACATAACAAGCAAGGTTGGCAAAAAAGCGGTCAATACTAGTATTGACCAGGCCAGCGGTAAATACCGGGAAATACTGGCAAATACTGGTCAATACTGGCAAATACTGGTCAATTGCAATTTTGTGAGGACATTTCTATAAAAAGCAGTCCCTACCTAGTCATTTACTGGGTACCTAGACAGATATAATCACAGGACAGATCCTTGAAATAATGCCTTCTTATAAGATAAATTCATTGTACACTTTATATAATTGTTCATGAACATGGTTTAATGAAGATTTATAAAATGTTATTCATACAAAAGATATATTTCTTGGCACCATGAAGCCTGTCACTACATGTAGCAAGAGACTATGACTGTGCTTGCTTTTTTAAAGAGAAATTTCATCTATTGTATTAAAAAAAAATGTTGTTTTACATATATCATGTATACGTTATAGTTTTAGAATGAACAAAAAAAATGTCGTAAAAAATAAGTCTTTTCTAAATAAAAGAAATAGTCCTCTCAAAACTGAATTGTCACCTTCTGTCCTGTGACATTTTGTCAGTCAAGTAATTAATTTATTGTTTTAAACAGTTTTCAAAATGACTTTCATGACTTTTTTCCTGTTATGTCAACATTTATTTGGGGGCAGTTGTATTAGTAATTAAACATTTGACACCTAATATGAGGTAATGCTATATAAGATGTAATGCTTAGTAATTTAGTCACCTGTAATTCTATTTACCTGTAAAAAAAAACTTTTCAAGACAAAATATCTTTGTCTTTATCTTTATATACATGTTGAAATAATTGATATAGCAATTTTATATTTACCTAAAATATGCAATATCATTTATACCCGTAAGAACTAAATTAGTCATTATTCATGTTTTAAATAGTTAATAAGATATACCAATATCATTCATTTTTATAAACTAAATCATGCCAAAGGAATAAAGTTAAAATAATCCCCCTATCAATCAATGGTTTACTGTACTAAAATTGATAGTTAAGTATAAAAATAACCATGAAAATTTCAATCGACCAGTATTTGCCAGTATTGACCACTTGAGGAGTATTGTCCAGGGCGGTAAATACCGGTAAATACCGGGGGCGGTAAATACCGCCCAACCTTGATAACAAGTACGAATGAAGTATTTTTAATTTATACTTAAATTTTACATATATATCGGGCTTAAACAAGTAAATATGATTTATAGTTATTTTTCATGGATGCTTTAGATGATGGCACAACCTTACTTATAAATTAGACTGACCTCAGAGGTACATTCATCAGTATTTATCTTATTAGTATGTATTGTATAATATATGTTTTTTTAAGAGAACAAAACAAATCAATCCATAAAGACT
Source organism: Mytilus coruscus (assembly GCA_017311375.1). NCBI lineage: Eukaryota > Metazoa > Mollusca > Bivalvia > Mytilida > Mytilidae > Mytilus > Mytilus coruscus. The sequence continues at coordinate 5,907,032 of CM029606.1, forward strand.
GCCTCGTTGATCTTCAGGGTGTTGTGGTATTGTGTTCAACTTTAGTGTGGGAGGTGGTGGGTTCGAACCCTGGACAGTTCAACCAAAGACTTGAAAATTAATATTTGCATCTTCTCCAAAATGAGGTAAATCAATACAGAGTAAGTAGTTTTCACATCTGCCATACAGCCACTTCCTGTTTTCACATCTGTCATACATCCACTTCCTGTTTGCACATCTGTCATACATCCACTTCCTGTTTTCACATCTGCCATACAGCCACTTCCTGTTTTCACATCTGCCATACAGCCACTTCCTGTTTTCACATCTGCCATACAGCCACTTCCTGTTTTCACATCTGCCATACAACCACTTCCTATTGGTTGATAGTTTGAAATTATACAACACTCATTGTACAATGAAAATTTCTTTTTCTTGGCTTCTATGGAAGGTGAACAGCTTGAAAATGTTGATTTGTAGAATGTTAGCAATTTTTGTTTCTGCTGTGCAACTTCTTTCTGTTAACCAATAGTTTGAAATTATACAACATTCCTTGTACAAAGAAAATGTTCATGAAAGTTCATGTTATGATTAACAATGATACAAGTATCCCTAGACCAAAGATATAAACAATTACAGGTTGCCCAACAGCCTTCAACAATGAGCAAAACCCATACCATATAAAAATAAGGAGGTGTGGTATGATTAACAATGATACAATTATTCCTAGACCAAAAACAATGACAGGTCGTCCAACAGCCTTCAACAATGATCAAAATCCATACCATATAAAAATAAGGAGATGTGGTATGATTAACAATGATACAATTATTCCTAGACCAAAGGACAAAGATATAAACAATTACAAGTCGTCCAACAGCCTTCAACAATGAGCAAAACCCATACCATATAATAATAAGGAGATGTGGTATGATTAACAATGATACAATTATTCCTAGACCAAAGGACAAAGATATAAACAATTACAGGTCGTCCAACAGCCTTCAACAATGAGCAAAACCCATACCATATAATCATAAGGAGATGTGGTATGATAAACAATGATACAATTATTCCTAGACCAAAGGACAAAGATATAAACAATTACAGGTCGTCCAACAGCCTTCAACAATGAGCAAAATCCATACCATATAAAAATAAGGAGATGTGGTATGATTAACAATGATACAATTATTCCTTGACCATAGGACAAAGATATAAACAATGACAGACTGTCCAACAGCCTTCAACAATGAGCAAAACCCATACCATATAATCATAAGGAGATGTGGTATGATTAACAATGATACAATTATTCCTATTCCAAAGGACAAAGATATAAACAATTACAAGTCGTCCAACAGCCTTCAACAATGAGCAAAACCCATACCATATAAAAATGAGGAGATGTGGTATGATTAACAATGATACAATTATTCCTAGACCAAAAACAATGACAGGTCGTCCAACAGCCTTCAACAATGACCAAAATCCATACCATATAAAAATAAGGAGATGTGGTATGATTAACAATGATACAATTATTCCTAGACCAAAAACAATGACAGGTCGTCCAACAGCCTTCAACAATGATCAAAACCCATACCATATAATCATAAGGAGATGCGGTATGATTAACATTGATACAATTATTCCTAGACCAAAGGACAAAGATATAAACAATGACAGACTGTCCAACAGCCTTCAACAATGAGCAAAACCCATACCATATAATCATAAGGAGATGTGGTATGATTAACAATGATACAATTATTCCTAGACCATAGGACAAATATATAAACAATTACAAGTCGTCCAACAGCCTTCAACAATGAGCAAAACCTATACCATATAATAATAAGGAGATGTGGTATGATAAATAATGATACAATTATTCCTAGACCAAAGGACAAATATATAAACAATAACAGGCTGTCCAACAGCCTTCAACAATGAGCAAAACCCATACCATATAATCATAAGGAGATGTGGTATGATTAACAATGATACAATGATTTCTAGACCAAAGGACTAATATATAAACAATTACAAGTCGTCCAACAGCCTTCAACAATGAGCAAAACCCATACCATATGATAATAAGGAGGTGTGGTATGATTAACAATGATACAATTATTCCTAGACCATAGGACAAATATATAAACAACTACAGGTCGTCCAACAGCCTTCAACAATGATCAAAATCCATACCATATAATCATAAGGAGATGTGGTATGATTAACAATGATACAATTATTCCAAGACCAAAGGACAAATATATAAACAATTACAGGGCGTCCAACAGCCTTCAACAATGAGCAAAACCCATTCCATATGACAATAAGGAGGTGTGGTATGATTAACAATGATACAATTATTCCTAGACCAAAGGACAAATATATAAACAATTACATGTCCTCCAACAGCCTTCAGGTTGCACTTCTGTAAATATAGACAATGCAATTTCACAGAGGAACTCCCTTTGCAGCTAAAGCTGTGCCACTTTTACTATGAAGTTTCATGAAAAATTATATCCTAGAATGGAAAGTTGATATGCACAACAAAGGTTAAAACATAGGGCTGTGCGGCATATTTTCAACATTTATATGCCCGGAACTTCTAAGAGTTTAAACTTATACTAAGATTCTGTACAACCCCTACCTTCACTTCGAGTCTCCCTCATTATTCAATTTTCCCCGCTACCATGCGTTTTTATACTGGTAAGATTCCCAAGTTATTTCTCTATGAGATGAAACAGAGATCATATCTGGGAACCAGTACGTAAACACAACAAAATATCTATGAATATTATATATCTCCCCAAAAGAGGTGTGGCTGTGAAACAGCTGTATTTACAAAGTGCAACCTATACTAACATTTATTCAAATAGAAAACTCTTGAAAAACACTTTTTATCACAACAATACTTATTTATCAGAATTATAGCCTGAAAGAAATCACTGCATATACTCTAACTTTTCTTTTACAGTACATTTTATACCCTCACCTTGTATTTTTATGCTGCGGTCACAAAAAAAGCAAATTCAGGTGTTACGGCTTACTTTTGGGTTATCAACAGGACAAAAACACCCCAACAACAATATTCATCAAGGATCTATGCATTTCAGTGACTGTGAAGAGTGAAAAAAAGCACTTCTTAACAATTTAGATTACAAATATGCATATATTACATGGATTATGAATTTATTTTGCATTCAGGGCCTTAAGTAAACTATGCATACTGTAAACTGTAAATTTATGCTGAGTCATCATAATTAAGGCCCAGGATTTTCTCAATTTTCATGAAATATTTATAAAACTAAATATATTTGAGTTGATTTCATTAAAATCTCTTGAGATAAACCTGATTTGGTGAAATTCTATATGTTCTCTTTTTTCCCTCAAGACAGGCACATATAAAAAATTTAAAAAAAATTATTAAATTTAATATGACTGGTCTAGTTGATTATAGACAGTGTTTCAAGAAGCTGCAATATGATATTTAATATTCTTCTATATGTGTGTCTTAATGCTGGTAAATAAAACTTTTGAAATTCTTAGGACTGGGAAAGTGCAATAGATGTTCTGGTGTTCGATGGAAAGACTCACACCCTGCTTGTAGAATACATTTGTACCTCATTTAGGTATGTGATCAGATCTTCAAGGTTTTGAGTTCAGTTCATTAACTTCAAAAAGTGCAGAAAAGTTGAGATAAATAGAAAATGAAAGGATATGGAGTAAATGTACATGGGACAAAATCGCACACAATACATAGAAAACATAGAAAATTATCAATGAACAGGGCTTTTATTCCTGTTCTTTTTCAATGCTATTATTATTTGAATGAAATTAGTATCTAAAAATATTAGGTCAGTATTTTACATCCAATAATGATCATGTATTTTTAATTGGCAGTAACAAAAATAAGGAGATATGGTATGATTAACAATGATACAATTATTCCTAGACCAAAGGACAAATATATAAACAATTACAAGTCGTCCAACAGCCTTCAACAATGAGCAAAACCCATACCATATAATAATAAGGAGATGTGGTATGATTAACAATGATACAATTATTCCTAGACCAAAAACAATGACAGGTCGTCCAACAGCCTTCAACAATGAGCAAAACCCATACCATATGATAATAAGGAGATGTGGTATGATTAACAATGATACAATTATTCCTAGACCAAAGGACAAAGATATAAACAATTACAAGTCGTCCAACAGCCTTCAACAATGAGCAAAACCCATACCATATGATAATAAGGAGATGTGGTATGATTAACAATGATACAATTATTCCTAGACCAAAGGACAAAGATATAAACAATTACAGGTCGTCCAACAGCCTTCAACAATGAGCAAAACCCATACCATATAATCATAAGGAGATGTGGTATGATAAACAATGATACAATTATTCCTAGACCAAAGGACAAAGATATAAACAATTACAGGTCGTCCAACAGCCTTCAACAATGAGCAAAACCCATACCATATAATCATAAGGAGATGTGGTATGATTAACAATGATACAATTATTCCTAGACCATAGGACAAAGATATAAACAATGACAGACTGTCCAACAGCCTTCAACAATGAGCAAAACCCATACCATATAATCATAAGGAGATGTGGTATGATTAACAATGATACAATTATTCCTAGACCAAAGGACAAAGATATAAACAATTACAAGTCGTCCAACAGCCTTCAACAATGAGCAAAACCCATACCATATAAAAATAAGGAGATGTGGTATGATTAACAATGATACAATTATTCCTAGACCAAAAACAATGACAGGTCGTCCAACAGCCTTCAACAATGATCAAAATCCATACCATATAAAAATAAGGAGATGTGGTATGATTAACAATGATACAATTATTCCTAGACCAAAAACAATGACAGGTCGTCCAACAGCCTTCAACAATGATCAAAACCCATACCATATAATCATAAGGAGATGTGGTATGATTAACAATGATACCATTATTCCTAGACCAAAGGACAAAGATATAAAAAATTACAAGTCGTCCAACAGCCTTCAACAATGAGCAAAATCCATACCATATAATCGTAAGGAGGTTTGGTATGATTAACAATAATACAATTATTTCTAGACCATAGGACAAAGATATAAACAATTACAGGGCGTCCAACAGCCTTCAACAATGAGCAAAACCCATATCATATAATCATCTATAAAAAGCCTTGGTATGATAAAATGTGAAACATTTCAAAAGAAAAAAATCAACAGCCTACTACAACAATGAAGGAAAAACAAATATGGTACACAACTTCTAACTACACCCACTACGTTATAGGTCCTGGCTGTGGAAAGAGTCACACCCTGTTTGTAGAATACATGTACATAAGTACCTCATTTAGGTATGTGATCAGATCTTCAAGGTCAGTATTTTACATCCAATAAATACATTTACAGTAACAATAATACCTCAATGATAACTCAACAGTATATATTGAATATAATTTTTCTTTTCTATTTTTAGGATATAATGGAGGATTGGAACAAGGTAAGATTTACCTAATAGTCCCCTTGTCATGTGTCATTTTGTTCCCCATTATGGTACAATTAGATACAAGTAAGTGGTAATTTGAGATAAAAACTAGTAGAATTCTAGGTGAACTACAAAACTTCTTATTCAAAGAACACAGATCAAACAAAAAAATACAAAACTGGGACAAAGCAAGGTGCACTTAAAACATTTGACTTTTCTACTCATTACACGGGTGACACTTGCACAAATGCAGATTTCCTAGTAACTTGATATATATCTTCTAAGGTTTAGTTGTCATTAACTTACATGGGAGTGCTCTGCTTATTATTATAGGTTAGGGTGTCAGTAACATACATTGGAAGGCTCTGCTTATTATAGGTTAGGGTGTCAGTAACTTACATGGGAAGGCTCTGCTTATTATCATAGGTTAGGATGTCAGTTACTTACCTGGGAAGGCTCTGCTTATTATCATAGGTTAGGGTGTCAGTTACTTACATGGGAGTGCTCTGCTTATTATTATAGGTTAGGGTGTCAGTTACTTACATGGGAAGGCTCTGCTTATTATTATAGGTTACAGTGCCAGTAACTTACATGGGAGTGCTCTGCTTATTATTATAGGTTAGAGTGTCAGTAACTTACATGAAAGGCTCTGCTTATTATTATAGGTTAGGGTGTCAGTAACTTACATGGGAAGGCTCTGCTTATTATTATAGGTTAAGGTGTCAGTAACTTACATGGGAAGGCTCTGCTTATTATAGGTTAGGGTGTCAGTTACTTACCTGGGAAGGCTCTGCTTATTATCATAGGTAAGGGTGTCAGTTACTTACATGGGAGTGCTCTACTTATTATTATAGGTTGTGGTGTCAGTTACATGGGAAGGCTCTGCTTATTATTATAGGTTATGGTGTCAGTCACTTGCATGGGAGTGCTCTGCTTATTATTATAGGTTAGAGTGTCAGTAACTTACATGGAAGGCTCTGCTTATTATTATAGGTTAGGGTGTCAGTTACTTACATGAGAAGGATCTGCTTATTATTAAAAGTTAGGGTGTCAGTTACTAACCTGGGAAGGCTCTGCTTATTATTATAGGTTAAGGTGTCAGTAACTTACATTGGAAGGCTCTGCTTATTATTATAGGTTAGGATATCAGTTACTTACATGGGAAGACTCTGCTTATTATTATAGGTTAGGGTGTCAGTAACTTACATGGGAAGGCACTGCTTATTATTATAGGTTAGGGTGTCAGTAACTTATATGGGAAGGCTCTGCTTATTATTATAGGTTAGGGTGTCAGTAACTAACCTGGGAAGGCTCTGCTTATTATTATAGGTTAGGGTGTCAGTAACTTACATGGGAAGGCTTTGCTTATTATGATAGGTTAGGGTGTCAGTAACTAACCTGGGAAGGCTCTGCTTATTATTATAGGTTAGGGTGTCAGTTACTTACATGGGAAGGCTCTGCTTATTATTATAGGTTAGGGTGTCAGTTATTTATCTGGGAAGGCTCTGCTTATTATTATAGGTTAGGGTGTCAGAAACTTACATGGGAAGGCTCTGCTTATTATTATAGGTTAGGGTGTCAGTTACTTACCTGGGAAGGCTCTGCTTATTATCATAGGTTAGGGTGTCAGTTACTTACATGGGAGTGCTCTGCTTGTTATTATAGGTTAGGGTGTCAGTTACTTACATGGGAAGGCTCTGCTTATTATTATAGGTTACAGTGCCAGTAACTTACATGGGAGTGCTCTGCTTATTATTATAGGTTAGAGTGTCAGTAACTTACATGAAAGGCTCTGCTTATTATTATAGGTTAGGGTGTCAGTAACTTACATGGGAAGGCTCTGCTTATTATTATAGGTTAAGGTGTCAGTAACTTACATGGGAAGGCGCTGCTTATTATAGGTTAGGGTGTCAGTTACTTACCTGGGAAGGCTCTGCTTATTATCATAGGTAAGGGTGTCAGTTACTTACATGGGAGTGCTCTACTTATTATTATAGGTTGTGGTGTCAGTTACATGGGAAGGCTCTGCTTACTATTATAGGTTATGGTGTCAGTCACTTACATGGGAGTGCTCTGCTTATTATTATAGGTTAGAGTGTCAGTAACTTACATGGAAGGCTCTGCTTATTATTATAGGTTAGGGTGTCAGTTACTTACATGGGAAGGCTCTGCTTATTATTAAAAGTTAGGGTGTCAGTTACTAACCTGGGAAGGCTCTGCTTATTATTATAGGTTAAGGTGTCAGTAACTTACATCGGAAGGCTCTGCTTATTATTATAGGTTAGGATATCAGTAACTTACATGGGAAGGCTCTGCTTATTATTATAGGTTAGGGTGTCAGTAACTTACATGGGAAGGCACTGCTTATTAATATAGGTTAGGGTGTCAGTTACTTACATGGGAAGGCTCTCCTTATTATTATAGGTTAGGGTGTCAGTAACTTATATGGGAAGGCTCTGCTTATTATTATAGGTTAGGGTGTCAGTAACTAACCTGGGAAGGCTCTGCTTATTATTATAGGTTAGGGGGTCAGTAACTTACATGGGAAGGCTCTGCTTATTATTATAGGTTAGTGGTCAGTTACTTACATGGGAAGGCTCTGCTTATTATTATAGGTTAGGGTGTCAGTTACTTACATGGGAAGGCTCTGCTTGTTATTATAGGTTAGGGGGTCAGTTACTTACATGGGAAGGCACTTCTTATTATTATAGGTTAGGGTGTCAGTAACTTACATGGGAAGGCTCTGCTTATTATTATAGGTTAGGGTGTTAGTAACTAACCTGGGGAGGCTCTGCTTATTATTATAGGTTAGGGTGTCAGTTACTTACATGGGAAGGCTCTGCTTATTATTATAGGTTAGGGTGTCAGTTATTTATCTGGGAAGGCTCTGCTTATTATTATAGGTGAGGGTGTCAGTAACTTACATTGAAAGGCTCTGTCGTCCTGAATATGCATGAACTATTTGCCACTGGACGTTAAGCAACCAACAATCAATCAATTGAAAGGCTCTGCTTATTGTTATAGGTTAGGATGTCAGTTACTTACATGTGAAGGATCTGCTTATTATTATAGGTTAGGGTGTCAGTTACTTACATGGGAAGGCTCTGCTTATTATTATACAATACTGAGTAGCAGTTTAGTTACACTAAAAGCATTTGAATCAGTATTGAGTAACTTTAAGTTTTTTCAGTAAGAAAATTATCGAACAATTTTCAAGTATGAGTGTATACTCTGTAAAATTCTTTCCAGTAGTAGACAGTGTATTATTTATGTAGTATCTTCAGAATCCTTGTTTACAATGTTAAATACGTAACCCTTAAGTCTATTGAGTTATTAGTAAAAATATTGGACAATTTTTCTAAATAAGAAAAAAACAATACAGAAATTCTCTCCCCTTGCCTTTGTTAAGTACATGTAAGTTAAATAAGACATATCTATTTTATGGTGTATAAAGAGCCAACTGATACAACACACCATTCTAATCCAATAGTTTTTTTTTCTTGTTAGGTTACAGTCTCATTATTAACCCACATCTACATTTATTCAGTCTACATACATTTATATAATTTTCTCTTTAAGTAAGTAAAGAGAGATTTCTACTATCTAATATAAAAAAGGATGAGAAAGTACCTAGGGGCAATTAAAGGACTAAAATAACTACATGTCTAAAAAAGGACAAAGGTCAAAGTCCAGAAAACTCTACAAGAAAGAAAAATCAAGGATATGCCAAATCTAGTCCATGATTCTATTAAAAACTCTTTCTCAAAGGTTAGCAATTTTTGTGTTTCTTGATAATATAAAATGCATAAATTCCAGCAATTACATGCTATGTAAAGAATTCCTCTCTGTCTGAATGTTATATGAAGGAAGGATACTACTGATTTATGTAGTCATTGCTATACAGAAGAAGACATAATTATTACCTAATTTAACAGAAGGACATTCATTACAATCTATTTAATGTAATTTCTATGTTTTACTTACAGAAACTTACTACAGCTGCTGAGAAGGGAGATATAGAAGCCTTAAAATTAAGCTTACAGAATGGTGCAGAAATTGATTATCAAGATGTAAGTAAAATAGTCACATTCAAAACTACTTTAATTTAATACTTCATAGAAAAATCATTTTAAGATAAGTTGTCTTATGGTACATGTACAATAAAAGACACAAAACTACATGTTACTCAAAACTACAGCACAGTAAAACAGTGTAAAACTACAAGTTACTTCAAAGTATTGAATATTGTACATAAATAATATAAAACACACAACTGGAAGTTACTTCAAAATACAGGATATTGTACATAAACACACAACTATAAGTTACTGCAGAACATAACAGATTGTACACCAGAAATTTAAAACATACAAAAACAAGTTACTTCAGAACATAACAGATTGTACATAAGCAGTATAAAACACACAACTACAAGTTACTGCAGAACATAACAGATTGTACATCAGAAGTATAAAACATACAAAAACAAGTTACTTCAGAACATAACAGATTGTACATAAGCAGTATAAAACACACAACTACAAGTTACTGCAGAACATAACAGATTGTACACCAGAAGTATAAAACATACAAAAACAAGTTACTTCAGAACATAACAGATTGTACATAAGCAGTATAAAACACACAACTACAAGTTACTGCAGAACATAACAGATTGTACACCAGAAGTATAAAACATACAAAACAAGTTACTTCAGAACATAACAGATTGTACATAAGCAGTATAAAACACACAACTACAAGTTACTGCAGAACATAACAGATTGTACACCAGAAGTATAAAACATACAAAAACAAGTTACTTCAGAACATAACAGATTGTACATAAGCAGTATAAAACACACAACTACAAGTTACTGCAGAACATAACAGATTGTACACCAGAAGTATAAAACATACAAAAACAAGTTACTTCAGAACATAACAGATTGTACTTAAGCAGTATAAAACACACAACTATAAGTTACTGCAGAACATAACAGATTGTACACCAGAAGTATAAAACATACAAAAACAAGTTACTTCAGAACATAACAGATTGTACATAAGCAGTATAAAACACACAACTACAAGTTACTTCAGAACATAACAGATTGTACGTAAGTTTCTAAGAACACACAATGTCAAATTTACTTTAGAACATAATAGATTGTACATAAGTAGTTAAAAACACACAACTGCAAGTTACTTCAGAACAGAACAGGTTGCGCATAGGCAGTTACTTTACAACAGAATAGATTGCACATAAGCAGTAAAAACACACAACCACAAGTTACTTCAGAACATAACAGATTGTACATAAGCAGAAAAAAAAAACACAACCACAAGTTACTTCAGAACATAACAGATTGTACATAAGCAGTATAAACACACAACTACATGTTACTTGAGAACAAAACAGATTGTACATAAGCAGTATAAAACATACAGCTTCAAGTTACTTCAGAACATAACATATTGTACATCAACAGTATAAAACACACAACTACAATTTACTTCAGAACATGACAGATTGTACACAAGTAGTTAAAAACACACAACTACAATTTACTTCAGAACATTACCATACTAATGTATGTAAGCAGTATAAAACACACAACACATTACTGCAGAACATAACAGATTGTACATAAGCAATATAAAACACACAACTACAAATTACTTCAGAACATAACAGATTATACATAAGTACATGTAGTATAAAACACACAACTACAAGTTACTTTAGAACATAACAGATTGTACACCATAAAGTAAGTATAAAACACACAACTGCAAGTTACTTCAGAACATAACAGATTGTACACCAGCAGTATAAAACACACAACTGCAAGTTACTTCAGAACGGAACAGATTGTACATAAGCAGTATAAAACACACAACCACAAGTTACTTCAGAACATAACAGATTGTACATAAGCAGTATAAAACACTCAACTACATAAGCAGTATAAAACACTCAACTACAAGTTAATTCAGAACATAACAGATTGTACATAAGCAGTATAAAACATACAGCTTCAAGTTACTGCAGAACATAACAGATTGTACATAAGCAGTATAAAACATCCACTTCAAGTTACTTCAGAACATAACAGATTGTACATAAGCAGTATGAAACACACAACTACAAGTTACTTTAGAACAGAACAGATTGTACCATATAGTATAAAACACACAACTACAAGTTCCTTCAGAACATAACAGATTGTGCACCAGAAAAACAAAACACACAACTACAAGTTACTTCAGAACAAAACAGATTGTACATAAGCAGTATAAAACATGCACCTACAAGTTACTTCTGAACATAACAGATTGTACATTAGCAGAATAAAACACACAACTTTAAGTTACTTCAGAACATAACAGATTGTACATAAGTAGTATAAAACACACAACTACATGTTACTTCAGAACATAACAGATTGTACACCAGAAAAACAAAACACACAATTACAAGTTACTTCAGAACATAACAGATTGTACATAAGCAGTATAAATCACACACCTACATGTTACTTTAAAACATAACAGATTGAACATAAGTAGTATAAAACACACAACTACAAGTTACTTCAGAACATAACAGATTGTACATAAGCAGTATAAAACACACAATCACAAGTTACTTCAGAACAGAAGAGATTGTACATAAGCAGTATAAAACACATAACTACAAGTTACTTGAGTAAATAACAGATTGTACATAAGCAGTATAAAACATACAGCTTCAAGTTACTTCAGAACATAACAGATTGTACATAAGCAGTATAAAACACACAACTTCAAGTTACTTCAGAACATAACAGATTGTACATAAGCAGTATAAAACACACAACTACAAGTTACTTCAGAACATAACAGATTGTACATAAGTAGTATAAAACACACAACTACAAGTTACTTCAGAACATAACAGTTCGTATAGAAGCAGTATAAAACACATAACTACAAGTTACTTCAGAACATAACATATTGTACACAAGCAGTATAAAACACACAACTACAAGTTACCTCAGAACATAACATATTGTACACAAGCAGTATAAAACACACAACTTCAAGTTACTTCAGAACATAACAGATTGTACACAAGCAGTATAAAACACATAACTACAAGTTACTTCAGAACATAACATATTGTACACAAGCAGTATAAAACACACAACTACAAGTTACCTCAGAACATAACATATTGTACACAAGCAGTATAAAACACACAACTACAAGTTACTTCAGAACATAACAGATTGTACACAAGCAGTATAAAACACACAACTACAAGTTACTTCAGAACATGACAGATTGTACACAAGCAGTATAAAACACACAACTACAAGTTACAAAACATGATAGATTGTATTTAAGTAGTACACTAATAATAAATAATATGTCTGTATTGAAACTGATATTTATATCATTATACAGAATTTGAAATTAAATCTTGATGTTGCGTTAAAAATTGTAGTGAAATAGTTATATTAATACAAGTCTGAAGTAAAAACATCTTGTATAAAGGATAAATAGTCATTAGATTCATATAAATTTTGACCTATTAGCCTCATATTATTGTTTTGAATCAGAATTAATAACTCTTTTGTTTCTTTCAATTTTTTTTTAATACTGAACCTGCACTCAATCCTCAGTTTGTTAATCAGACAGTTTTAATTGATGTGACTGTTTATTTTTACAAATATTTGTCAGAATTATATCAAGTGGGGTCTCATTTTGTTTGTCTCCTCGTACTAAATCAGGAAATGTAACTTTTTTTCATATTTCTTCCAAAAAGTTACTTTTTAAAAAATTGATCATTATTCTGAATCATGTTAATCAGACAGATTTAATCATTATATCAACAAATACTTGTTAGGATTATATAAAGTGAGATGTCATTTTACTCAGAAAGTTGTAATGAATCCATTGATGTAAATATTTTATTGATTTCTTCAAAAAAAAATTTTTTCTACATGACAGTTTTGATGGAAGTTCTGACATCTCACAAAAACATTTTGTTTATTTGTTAAGAAACATATAAAGTGGGGTCTCATTTTGCTTGTTTTGTTCTACTGAATCCATTGATATAATTATTTTACACATTTCTTGAAAAAATTTTTTTAAGATATCAGGTTTAATGGAAGTTTTGACATTTCACAACAAAACATGTTTATTTATTGTTTATATAGAATATAAATACAAATGTAACTGGTCATTTTATTCAGTTTTGACCACTGATTCATGTGATATATATTTTGTTTATATTTATTACACAACATTGCCCAGTTTATCAGACAAGTTTTGATGTCAGTTGTATTATTCCAGGGTGATGGATGGACAGCATTAATGTTTGCTGCCATGAAGGACACCTGGAGATCTGTAAACTTCTCATTGATACAGGATGTAAGATCGACACCACATCAGTATGTTATCTACTTAGTCTGATCACATTACTATTAATCAACACAAAATCATGTTGTTAATCAGACAGGTTTAATGAACAAATATTTGTAATAATTATATCAAGTGGGGTCTCATTTTACTCATATTATTGTTCTGAATCAGAAAATATTACTCTTGTTCATGTTTCTTTAAAAAAAATTATTTTATTAAAATGGATGATTCTACTGAATCTACACTAAATCCTGATGTTAATTAGACAGTTTTAATGAATAAATATTTGTAAGAATCATATAAAGTGGGGTCTCATTTTACTTGTTTTGTTCTACTGAATTCATTGATATAATTATTTACACATTTCTTGAAAAAATTTTTTTTAAGATATCAGGTTTAATGGAAGTTTTGACATTTCACAACAAAACATGTTTATTTATTGTTTATATAGAATATAAATACAAGTGTGACTGGTCATTGTATTGAGTTTTGACCACTGATTCATGTGATATATATTTTGTTTATATTTATTACACAACATTGTCCAGTTTATCAGACAAGTTTTGATGTCAGTTGTATTATTCCAGGTTAGAGGATTGACAGCATTAATGATTGCTGCCAGGAGAGGACACCTGGAGATCTGTAGACTTCTCATTGATACAGGATGTAAGATCGACACCACACATGTATGTTATCTACTTAGTCTGATCACATTACTATTAATCAACACAAAATCATGTTGTTAATCAGACAGGTTTAATGAACAAATATTTGTAATAATTATATCAAGTGGGGTCTCATTTTACTCGTATTATTGTTCTGAATCAGAAAATATAACTCCTTTTCATGTTTCTTTAAAAATTATTTTATTAAAATGAATGATTATACTGAATCTACACTAAATCCTGATGTTAATTAGACAGTTTTAATGAATAAATATTTGTAAGAAACATATAAAGTGGGGTCTCATTTTGCTTGTTTTGTTCTACTGAATCCATTGATATAATTGTTTTACACATTTCTTGAAAAAAATTTTTTTTTTGAGATATCAGGTTTAATGGAAGTTTTGACATTTCACAACAAAACATGTTTATTTATTGTTTATATAGAATATAAATACAAATGTAACTGGTCATTTTATTCAGTTTTGACCACTGATTCATGTGATATATATTTTGTTTATATTTATTACACAACATTGTCCAGTTTATCAGACAAGTTTTGATGTCAGTTGTATTATTCCAGGGTGATGGATGGACAGCATTAATGATAGCTGCCAATGAAGGACACCTGGAGATCTGTAGACTTCTCATTGATACAGGATGTAAGATCGACACCACAACAGTATGTTATCTACTTAGTCTGATCACATTACTATTAATCTACACTAAATCATGTTGTTAATTAGACAGGTTTAATGAACAAATATTTGTAATAATTATATCAAGTGGGGTCTCATTTTACTCGTATTATTGTTCTGAATCAGAATATATATCTTTTTTCATGTTTCTTTAAAAAAAATTATTTTATTAAAATGAATGATTATACTGAATCCACACTAAATCCTGATGTTAATTAGACAGTTTTAATGAACAAATATTTGTAAGAAACATATAAAGTGGGGTCTCATTTTGCTTGTTTTGTTCTACTGAATCCATTGATATAATTATTTTACACATTTCTTGAAAAAAATTTTTTTTTTAAGATATCAGGTTTAATGGAAGTTTTGACATTTCACAACAAAACATGTTTATTTATTGTTTATATAGAATATAAATACAAGTGTGACTGGTCATTTTATTCAGTTTTGACCACTGATTCATGTGATGTATATTTTGTTTATATTTATTACACAACATTGTCCAGTTTATCAGACAAGTTTTAATGTCAGTTGTAGGATATGTTGTATATTATTGATATTGATAACAAAGTATTGTCCATAATATTTACATGTTATTTGGTTATATTATAGTACAATGGATACACAGCTTTACATTATGCTGCTGAGTATGGACATCTACAGACCACAAGATGTCTGGTAGAACAAGGAGGTGCCAGTCCCTTGGTTACTACACATAAGGTAATATTTTATAGTATATGACCAGTGTTTAACTATTAAGTAATGAATCACTAAAATGATGTATAAGATATGGTTGGTCAAATTGATTTTTTTTCAAGGCTATAGTTAAAAGTCATATGAATGTTATCTCATGAGTTATATATATATATGGTTAGCTCTGTTAAGATAAAATAAATCACCACTCAGCTGCTACTGGTCTTACTAATTGTAAGATATGTGTTACAGAAGCCTTCTGTGTAACAGATGAAAGCAATATAAAGATGTATCTGTATTTCAGGATGAGACTCCATACGATCTAGCAGCAGAGAGACAGTATAAAGAAGTGATGGAATACTTACAGGTACATATAATGTTGAATTACAAATGCTTACACTTAGAATAAATCAAGTAGAAAATAAGTTACAAAATATAAAGAAATATAAAACTAAGAAATCAAATGCCGCAAAACCAAGATACTTCAGGAGAGAAATCTTAAAAAATTAAACATTTAAGTTTTGAACAAACAATTTAAAATTCTAATGCAATTATTTGTTATCACCATTTTGATTGGACAACATCATATATTTGAGGCGCTAAATCCACACTTAACAAGCTTTTAACTAAGCTTAGTTGTCATTTTTCAATTCAGGAATTTATTATTATGTGATTTCTTCAATATTCAACAAAATTAGCAGATGTCTTTTATTTCATATTCTAGAGCGAAAAAGACGAGAGCAAGTTTTTTTAATTTCAATTTATGAGATACTTACACCGACATTATTTTGATAATTGCTTTTAACCAATTTTTTGAAAGAAAAATCAGTTATTGATTTGGGGATGTACGGCGGCGGGCAGGCGGCTGCCAAACAGTGTCCGTTCATTAACATGAAATCGCTTTGACAAAATCTTTTCAAATTAAGATATGTTGTTTCCTGTGACTAAATGAAGGTCAAATTCAATTTTCATGATTTTAGCTGTTTCCCTTGCAGGCCTCTACAATAACTTTTTTTTCAACTTGTCCAGTAGGACAAGTACATACCAAAACTTACTTGTCCGAATGAAATTGTAACTTGTCCAAAAAAAAATCTCAATAATAACTTTTTTTGCATTTTATTAAAGTTGATTCAAGGAACAATATGAATTAAAACAATAGAACAGAATTTGATTTATATCTTTTGAAATACTTTTCAAAAATATGAGTCGAGAACAACTGAATCTAGTCATCTCACAGGACTAAGGTTCTAGTTTTCATCAATGCCAAAGTCTCATCAGACTCTGCACATGAGGCACCTTCTGATAGGCCTGTCAATGTACACTCATTGGATTTGTATCATGGTTTTTTAAGTTGAAAAAAGTTTATTCAAATGCAATCAATAAAAAAGTAGATGAGGTATGATTGCCAATGAGACAGCTCTCTGCAAGAGTTCATATGACACAGAAATTAACAATTATAGGTCACCGTATTGCAAGTATTATTTTTTTCTACATATGATCAAATATGATTTTGAGAATTTTATGGTAAATAATTTCATTTTTATTTAAAAAATATTTTTGTTAAAAAAATTACCGGTATGGTATTTATTATAAAGCAACAGAATAAGGTAGGAAAACCAGGTACTGATTTGTTTGGTCCAAATTTCTCCTGCGTTGCCAAACTGTCTATTTATCATGTCTATTAAATGTGTCTCCTACGGTGCCAAACTGTCTATTTATCATGTCTATTAAATGTCTCTCCTACGGTGCCAAACTGTCTATTAAACTTGGATCTGAGCTGGTGACAAACTGTCTTGTAAAGTTACCTTAGGTAGCAATACACAGTTAGAAGTTTAGTTTCGCATTATGGCCATGGTGAATTTTTTAAATATGCAAGTTTTTGTACAATAAAATTGATTTTTAGATAGTTCAAGAGTAATATAGCCTTCCAAGTGGGTTTATATGAACATTTCGATTGTTTTTAGCATGTTTTATAGGTCATTTTTCTGTTTGACAGTCCATATTTCCTATCCGTACTGCCAGAAATTATTGTAGTGTTTATCAACAAAGATTTGACGCTCGATCTTTTCAATTCAATTTTATGGAAAAACGAGCAGAAATGCATATGATTTTTTTTGGACCTCTTGATAGATAAATGTCTATGGTTTCAGGAAAGTTAGCACTCTAATTGATTGAAATTTTTCTTTGGACCAAATTTTGAAGACTTTTGTGACATTTTCGACCCTCTGTTAGCAATATTTTGTATCAAATAAATGCAGATTGTTGCCATGGTTACACCAAAAAGAGATTATATTTCACCATTATAACTATTTGAAATCATTCAAATCTATGGAAGATTCTCTTTCCATGAATACACACATGCATAACACAAATATTAAGCCTTATTTGTTAGGAAGGAAGGGAAAGAGGGTGTTTAAAAATTATGAGTGTCAATTTTAAGTTTTTTTCCTAACTGTGTATTGCTACCTTATCTTAGTACTACAAAGCGCATCACTGATTCGGATCAGTAAGACTGGTTTCCGAGAATAGTATGCCTTTTACCTGTTAAAAAGTACCTGACAAAGAACCAGTTTTAAATTATCGATTGCAAGTAAACATGTCAAATTAATACTTGTTTTTTGTTTATAATAATGATTACTTCAATGTTCATCAAAGTTGGATTTAATTTATTTTCTGTAGAATAATTTTACTTGTCCCGTCGGACAAGCTTGATATAGCTTTTACTTGTCCGACCTTTTTTTCCTCTGGTACCGGACAATCGGACAAGCGTTATTGTTGAGCCCTGCCTTGTTGAGTTGTAGACCTTTCAGTAACAAAAGTGATTTTTACTATATGAATTTGAGTTATTTCCCTTTGAACAGAAATGCTATAATTAATAATTAATTTCTATGTCATTTGGTCTCTTGTTTATTTTGAGTTATTTCCCTTTGAACTTGTTTTAATTAATTAGTATTTCATCAAAAATTGAGTTCTTGGGGGTTCTTTAATATGCTGATTCTAACAATGTACTTAGATTTTGGATATTGGACTATAATAGGTAAATGTCCAATTTCAAATTTTTCAGTTCTTTGACCACATTCTTTTTGTGTCCTAAACCTATTCTGTGTCAAATATTCATTTTTTTAAATTTTGTATAGAATGCATAAAAATGGAGATAACTGTATTGTATTTTTAGCTTGGCCTACAATTAACTTTGTCCTACTTTAGCAAATATTCTTTTACGTAGCTAACAACATTATCACTAGCCTTTTTACACTCAGGTTATGAGTTTGAGTCCCTCGCATGTCAGGTCCTTTGACTTCTTAAATTCATGCAAGTAATCAGTTTTCCACACTTTTTGTCGTCATGCTTACATCACTGTACATATGATGATTTGATATTTGGTATACAGTTTTAGATTTACCATGAGAAAAGATAGAATATTTTCGGATTTTGTTCTGGTCTGATGTTTTGTGCAGAGTTATGGTCCTTTGACTTATACAATTCAGGAAAGTAATCAGTTTTCAGCATGTTTTATACGACCGCCAAAAAATTTTTGCTATGATGTTGGCGGGGTCATCGTCCGAAGGCACATTTGGTTTCTGGACAATAACTTTAGTTTAAGTGAATGGCTCTCTATGAAATTTTACCAGAAGGTTCAATACCACAAAAGGAAGGTTGGGATTGATTTTGGGGGTTATGGTACCAACAGTTCAGCCAAAAAGGGGCCAAAAACAAGCTTTTTTGTAGTTTCCGGACAATAACTTCTGTGTAAGTGTATGGATCTCTCTGAAATTGTACCACAAGGTTCAATATCACAAAGGGAAGGCTGGGATTGATTTTGGGGGTAATTGCCCCAAACATTCAGGAATTAGGGGCAAAAAAGGGGCCAAAAACAAGCATTTACCAGTTTCTAGACAATAACTTGTGTTTAAGTGTATGGATCTCTCTAAAATTTTACTACAAGGTTCCATACCACAAAGGGAAGGCTGGGATTGAGTTTGGGAGTAATTACTTGGGGGGAAGGGGGTTCAAAAAGTTGGGGGGATTTTTATACCCCACGCAACGAAGTTGCGGAGGGTATAATGTTTTTTTTGTCCGTCCGTCCATCAATCCTGTTCTTGTCATCGCAACTCCTCTGAAACCGTACAACAGAACTTTATGAAACTTTGTACATAATTAGGACATGCTATGTAGATGTGCATATCGACAGGAAATTTTAATTCAAGTATTTTTCTAGAAGTTATGCCCCTTTAACTTAGAATTTTGGCCAAAATATACTTTGTCATCGCAACTCCTCTGAAACCACACAACAGAATTTCATGAAACTTTGTAGATAATAAGGACATACTATGTAGATGTGCATATCGACAGGAAATTATGATTGAATTTTTTTTCTAGGAGTTATGCCCCTTTAACTTAGAATTTTGGCCAAAATATACTTTGTCATTGCAACTCCTCTTAATCCACAAAACAGAATTTCATGCAACTTTGTAGATAATAAGGACATACTATGTAGATGTGCATATCGACAGGAAATTACAATTCAATTTTTTTTCTCGGCGTTATGCCCCTTTAACTTAGAATTTTGACCTAAATATACTTTGTCATTGCATCTCCCCTTAAACCACAGAACAGAATTTCATGCAACTTTGTAGTTAATAAGGACATACTATGTAGATGTGCATATCGACAGGAAATTATGATTCAATTTTTTTTCTAGGAGTTATGCCCTTTTAAACTTAGAATTTTGGCCAAAATATACTTTGTCATCGCAACTCCTCTTAAACCACAAAACAGAATTTCATGAAACTGTTGATAATAAGGACATACTATGTAGATGTGCATATTGACAGGAAATTACAATTCAATTTTTTTTCTCGGAGTTATGCCCCTTTAAATTAGAATTTTGACCTAAATATACTTTGTCATTGCAACTCCCCTGAAACCACACAACAGAATTTCATGAAACTTTGTAGATAATAAGGACATACTATGTAGATGTGCATATCGACAGGAAATTATGATTCAATTTTTTTTCTAGGAGTTATGCCCCTTTAACTTAGAATTTTGGCCAAAATATGGGCAATAATTTGGTATTCGGCCTTTGGTTTCTTTTTGTATCTTTTTTTTTAAGTTCTAAAACTTTAACTTTTATTCTATGGGTTGTGTTGGTGTGAGAATAGTATTAATGAAACAAGTGGGTTTTTCGGGAAAAAATTAATCCATTTTGATTCACCGTTTTCGTGACAGGAAACCAAACAGGAAACCAAACTTTATTTTCTTTATTTTGCACGATTTATTTCAAAAGACATAAATGAACACCATTACTAGTGTTACTTGCTTCATGTTAATATTTAAAATCTATTTTCAATGTTAAATTAAGGTTTTTAAACGCGACAGGAAACCATAAGAAACCGAAAGCATTTTTTAGTTTTATTTTATTGGAAAATCAGCTTAAAATAATCTGAACAGTAAACTTTTCTTGATAATGTTACTTATAACTTTGGTTTTAAATACTGCACCAACCAAACATGCTGTAGCTGCATACCAAATTGCAAATCATATAGAGGGTCATAAATAGAAAATCAATGAAAAAATTAAAGAGACATATATAATTTAGAATTGTTGTAACCTTTATCTCTGTTTGAGGTGTCGAATATAGTGTACTTAAACATTGTATCATAGATCAAATTTATTTGTTCAATGTATGTTCACTGGTGTTAATATGTCTTTTGGTTGAGTTAAGCCATTTCAATTGATATTTTATAGTGTGTCTTTCTATGTTGTGATGTTACACTATTGTTTCAGATAAGGGTGAATGTTTGGTACCATTATAGCTTGTTGTTCGTGAGCCAAGGCTCTGTGTTGAAGACCCTACTTTGACCTATATTGGTTTACTTTTATAAATTTTGACTTGGATGGAGAGTTGTCTCATTGGCACTCATACCACATCTTCTTATATCAAATTAAAGTTTGAATAGTTTTACATTTGTGATTTCGGGGCCTTTATAGCTGACTATGGTATGGGCTTTGCTCATTGTTGAAGGCCATACGGTGACCTATAGTTCAGCTGTAAATTTCTGTGTCATTTGGTCTCTTGTGGAGAGTTGTCTAATTGGCAATCACACCACACCTTCTTTTTTATAGACAAGATTCCATATACAAGACATTATTTTGTGGGTGTATAGAAATTCAATGAAATCCTATAATTGTTTACACCCATTCATTACAACTGCTGGAAAATTACAAGTACCATGGATTACAGAAACATAACCGAAAACCTCATATACCAAATAGAATAGCCTGGTTTATTTCACTATATTTCTTTCCAAAATTTGTGACCACAAATATATAAATCTGATTTAAAAAATTCTGGTAAGTTGTTTTGGGCTCGTTTTCTAAAGGTCACAAGTTTGATCGTAACTTCTTATCATACAATACAAATTATGACCCATCTTCAAAGTCACAAGTCTTTAGATTAAACAGAACCCTAGTTCCTTTCAGCAAGGGCAACTGTAAAGCTTATTTTACATGTCAACATTAAAGTGACATGTTATTTCATGCAATGTTTTATGGAAAATTTGATAAAGGTGAACATATTTTCAAAGCAAGATTTTACTTTTAAGTTGAAAAGAAAAGTGTTTTGATATATTGGTCATGCAGGCAGTGAATCGGCACTACTTACCTGAAGGGAATAACACTTTTGAAAAGCTATGAAATTGTGACGCATACAACTGAACTGGATACAACATTAGCGGTTTCCGTATTGGTTTACTACTGGCATACTTATGCATTTAGATTTGCATCTCAGGTTAAAATCTGTCTTAAATGTAATAGTATTACTATAAAACTCCTAAATATGTGTTTGTTTTGAAAAAATTAGTGCAATTTATTCAGAAATTTCCACGCTTTATTGATACAGGATACCATAATCGTTGTATCTTGATGTTTTAGCCAAAAAATGTATTTTTGGTTTTGAAATTCAGTTTTATACAATTAATTCCAATGTCAAATTCCTATTAATCCAGCAACTCCTCTGAAACCTCAAAACAGAATTTCATGAACTTTGTAAATAATAAGGATATACTATGTAGATGTGCATATCAACAGGAAATTATGATTCAATTTTTTTCTAGGAGTTATGCCCTTTGAACTCTTTTGTAGAGTTGTGAGTCTTTGAACTTACGAATCTGGTGAGATTTTGTTTCTCCAGTGACAATGTGGGCAGTGGGGTATGTGAGCGTGCTCACAAAGGTTCTTTAGTTTTTCCAATTTTTATGGGGGTTCATATTTTTTTCTTCAAAATTTTTTAAATTTCAAATTATTTGAAAAGTTTCAAGAAGAAATCTTCAGTTGCACAGTCTTGCGAAATAGCACAGTATTGTGCAACAGCACAGTATTGTGCAATAGCACAGTATTTGGGCAATATCACAGTATTGTGCAATAGCAAGAAATCTTCCATTGCACAGTATTGCGCAATAGCACAGTATTTGCAATAGCACAGTACTGGGCAATATCACAGTATTGTGCAATAGCAAGAAATCTTCAATTGCACAGTGTTGCACAATAGCACAGTATTTGGGCAATAGCAAGAAATCTTTAATTGCACAGTACTGCTAAAGCACAGTATTGCACAATAGCACAGTATTGCACAATAGCACAGTATTGCTAATGGCACAGTATTGCACAATAGCACAGTATTGTGCAATAGCAAGAAATCTTCAATTGCATAGTATTGCTAATAGCAAGAAATCTTCAGTTGAAAATAAAGACAAATCTTTTAACCAATTTCAATAGGATTAATTCAAAGTCTTTAATTTTGGGGTTCTAACCTTGTTTTACTATTTTGGATATTGGGCCCTTTTTAAATTGGTCTACATCAGTCAGGGAATTACTGAAATAAGTGATTTAAAATCACTTATTAAAGTAGCAATAAGAAGTTTTGTCACAAATTGTGATTTTGTAGTTTTACCAAAATTTTAAACATATAGGTACAGATTATATTTTATTATTAGTAAAATTGGAAAAATGAACCTTTTCTTCTTTTAATAGCAAGGTTTATGCCTTTGATGCAATCATTTAGCTGTAAATTCCTGGAGTTCAGTATTTTGTGATTTTACTTTTTCTATATTAGTTGAAAAATGCTATAATTAAGGTTTTACATAATGAACTGATACTTTCTTATCAGATTTTTCCCAGCAGGGGAGTTATTTTCCTGTAAAATTTAAGGTTTCATCTTACAGATTATGTAATAAAATTTTACTGTTCGCGATCAAAATTTCACTGTTTGGGGGTGGGTTGAAATTAGTGGGGTAATTAAAATAACAATACTTAAAGAAGTGATTTTTGAAGAAAATAGAGGTTTGATACTTAAACAAGTGATTTTCATTTCATTATCCCAGTTTCAGTACAAGGTCACCTGACATGACCGGTCATCTTATCAACACAAATGTTGGTTCTGATAATTTTAGCAACATAATTAGTCCCTGGATCATTAGTGTTGTATATTTAAAGTTACAATAAAATTAAATCACTTAGTCTAGTGATTTATTTGTACTACTTAAATAAGTGATTATTAAAGAAAGACAACTCTTACTTCCAACATTTGTGGACACAATGTTACTTGAATCAGTGATTTAAAAAATCACTCATTTAAGTAAGCCCCTGACTGTACATTGAGGTCAAAAGGGTCCAAAATTAAACTTTGTTTGATTTCATCAGAAACTGAGTTATTGCGGCTGTATGATATGCTGAACCTTATTGTGCATTTAGATTTTGTATTTTGGGCCCTGTTTTCAAATTAGTCCATATTAAGATTTGAAGGGTCCAAAATTAAACTAAGTTTGATTTCAACTAAAATTGAATTTTTGGTGTTTTTTTATATGCTGAATCTAACCGTGTTGTTATATTTTGGATATCAGACCATTCTAGGTAAATTAAATGTCCCATTTCGATTTTTAAGATCTTTAACCACATTTATTTTGTGTCAGAAACCTATGTTATGTCAAAAATTTGATCACAATCCAAATTCAGACAGTATCAAGCTTGAATATTGTGTCCAAACTTGCCCCAACTGTTCAGGGTTCGACCTCGCAGTCGTATCAGGCTGCACTCAGCAAGCATTTTATTTTACTTGCTTTAAGATATTGATTAGATATTTGGTATATAGTTGTACCATGACAAGTTACAGATCAAGTTCGGAGTTTGTTCTGGTCTGATGATTTTGTGCAGAGTTTTGGTCCTTGGACATAGAAAATTCACGCAAATAATCAGTTTAAAAAAAAAATGTATTATGCTTGAAGATATTGATTTGATATTTGGTAGATAGTTTAACCATGACTTGTTACAGATTAAGATCAAATTTTTTTCAGTTTGATGAAATTTTATGGTCCAAGAAACGTGAGAAAAAAGTTTATTGTTCGTATAAGAAAAAGTTACAGCTCCAAAATTGGCAAACAGGAAGTCTATCGGTAAACAGGAAGTTTTTAAATGGATACAAATCATGTACAAATAAAATCAATAATATACACCAATGTTTACAAAGGTCAGTCACTATAAATTATGAAATCACCATGAACGAAACAAGTTCTGAACGGTTTCTTATAAGGTCATCTGCTTTACATTAAATCATTATAAATTTATCATAATTTTCTTAATCCTTTTATTAATTGTAATTAATGCATTTTAATTCTAATGATTCATTTAATCTCGGCTTGGGTCATTTAAATTGCTTTTGTTTTGATATCAGGTGAAATATGTTCAACACACTAACGTTTCGCTTGGACGATCAACAAAGGTGTTAATACGGTCACCATAAACATGTCATTTAAGTTTTATACAAACAAGTATATATGTTTACTCAGCTTTAATCTCTTTGAAAATGATCAGGTTACATAGAAATCCATCTGATTTGAATTTTATCATTAGGTCTGCATCTCTCGAAAATTCTTAAATTCTTTCAAACTTCGAGACATCGGGGTCAATTTACATTAATTTTACATCGACAGGACCATAAAATTTACTCGACTTAACCAAGTATTCAAATCAACTGAGTTCGACACATCAGAGATATTCATGCATTGATCAAACGTGAATTTTACAGGGACCGAGAAATTACTGTGACTAGCTCATCCGAGTTTTCGACACAACTGACTTCGACACAACGAGGTTTGACTGTAATATATATCGATCAAATTTTTTAATTTTTCAGAAAATTGTGAGGCCCAAAGTAATAGAGAGATATAGCTTGAAGCTTAAGTGTACAGGTTGTTTTGAATTTACTTTGTGTTTATTTGCAAGTGCATTTTGAATGCACCTTTGAATGGAAAATTATTCCAACTGTAGAATATTCTAATATTCTGTGACCTCACACTTGTTATCATTTGTCTTGAATTATGTACTTTGTACATTTGCAACCTCCAATTAAATGTAATTTCGGCAATTTAAGTATAGATATGTCCACAGTATAATAAGATTGTCCCTTAAGCTAAGGAATATTATTTGGGTTATAACTAAACTATATAGTGTTAATATTTAAAATCTATTTTCAATGTTAAATTAAGGTTTTTAAACGCGACAGGAAACCATAAGAAACCGAAAGCATTTTTTTAGTTTTATTTTATTGGAAAATCAGCTTAAAATAATCTGAACAGTAAACTTTTCTTGATAATGTTACTTATAACTTTGGTTTTTAAATTTAGGACTGTTTTTAATAATTTTTTTCCAATAGACAATGAAAACTATGAGAATATAGAAACAAGGGCACTTTATGATGTAAGCATAGAAATGTATCAAAAACTTATAGTTGTTAAACTTTCAAAATAAAAATAAGAAGATGTGGTATGATTGCCAATGAGACAACCATCCACCAGAGACCGAAAGACATAGATGTAAACAACTACAGGTTATTGTACAGCCTTCAACAATGTGCAAAACTCATAGAGAAAGCTAACGTCAACCACTAATTTACAGACTCCTGAATTTGGGCAAGCGCATACAGAATTTAGCAGTGTTAAACATGCTTGTGAGCGCTCTCCTCCTTCTATTTATGAAGAAGTATCTCTTTTATTCACAGATTTCTTATTGCACTATACACCCCAAAAGACGGTATACTTGTGTGTTTTAAATTATGATGAAGGACCAAAAAATATGGAGACTGAATACACAATCATCAAGTGTCAAATTGAAAAAAGGCACACTGTTCAAAGTATCTAG
Organism: Mytilus coruscus; assembly: GCA_017311375.1. NCBI lineage: Eukaryota > Metazoa > Mollusca > Bivalvia > Mytilida > Mytilidae > Mytilus > Mytilus coruscus. The sequence continues at coordinate 5,934,209 of CM029606.1, forward strand.
TTTACACAAATCTCATAACGTATTTCATGCATTCCAAATTTATGACAACACACTCGACCTCGGATGAGTTGAACCTCCGATAAGTCAAATACTTTGGTCCGGTCCCTTCGACTTCGACATAACGAGGTTCGACAGTATATAATGTGACACATTTTTATTGTATATTATTTTTGGGGGTAGGTATTTTAGAAATTTAATAGTTGTACGAGTGACATGAGTGAAGATATATTAACATTGCATATTCCTCATTTTTTGTTAGACTGTCATGTCAGAGAAATCTTCAGGTGTGACTGCTGGACTAGGGATAAAAGGTAATTTATATGTTATACTCCAACTCTAGGAATTGCTGAATAACATGTTTGTTGTACTACGTCCTGCAATTAACTGCAATGTATTGATGAGATTAGTCACTATAAAAGATAATAACAAACTATGGACCTATAGCGTTAGCAGCTTTCCAATAGATGAAATACATGACATAGTAAGTACCATCAAATATATGGTCTTCTATAGGATGCTATATTCATGTTTATTCGTACTCTGCAATTGCAAGCAATATTCTACTTTGCTAGAATTATTTTCCCAAGAAAATTTTAAAAGGTAGCTATTGTATAGACAACACGCTGACACTGAACTACAGGCTTCTGACTTGGGACAGGCACATAAAGAATGTGACGCAGTTAAACATGTTTGTGAGCGCTCAACCCTTCCCCTAACCTGCAGGGACAGTGATGAAACAGCACAACATAAGAACAAACTATAGAAATCATATGAAAACTTGTCTTCTATTCCTTTCACAATATTTTGGGAGTGTAAAATCTAAATTTAGAATCATGGTTGAAACTAAAACTCAACTTGATGGTAAAATTAGAATTGGACATTTCATCTTCATGATTATTTTCAAATTAAAATTTTGGGGGTAAGTGAAAAAAAATTCTTTTGTTTTGCTTTTGCATATCATTCAGAAGTAGTAAAAGATAATGTTTAGTCAAATTTTCTTCTCAAGTTTCATTTAAAGATAAGGATTAAAAAAGTTTCAATAAAGTTTATTGTAATTTTAACCCCTTTAATTTATATAAGGGTTCTTCTTTTGACCGTATTACAGCCATAAAATCTCAAGATAATATTTAGTATTTTGTCCTTAGAATATTAAAAAAATGATTTAATCTTTATGTTTTACCAAGGACAAGTATAAGTTACTTGTGTTATATCGTATGCTAAAAAAAAGGAAATACATACTAAAGTTAGATAAATATCTAAAGAGCTTTTGTCTCGCCTGCAACAAAAGTCACATAAAGCAGACGAGGGATTGCTTTTCCGCAACATTTCTGGCCCCAGCGTCAACAATTATTCAGTTTTCTGCTTAAGTAAGTTTGATAGGAACTATACTGACCGACCTTAGAAACACAACACTAGATGATTCTTTTTAATTCTAATTTAATTTCAAATTACCTTATTGATGTCTTCAAGCCTACATTTCTTATAAAATATTTATGAAAAGTTTTCAAGTCGAAAACAACAATTGGTTTTAATTGCCCTTATACAGATAAAAGATGTGCAACGTGGTGTACATTAATGGAACTCAGTTCTTTTATTACATTACTACAGATCTAATAGAACTATACAGCTTTTAGGTCTCGACACCACTGTCAAGCAAATTGTTATTTGATATTACTACATATTTTATGAGGTATTTAGACTGAAAGCATTGTTTCTTGAAAAGGATGTCATATAAGATTTTATACAAGTATCAAGTTGTCCTATTTTCAGAAAAGCAAGTTGCTGTACTGTAAATTGTCAAGTAGTGTACACTTAGTCTTAGTCTTTTTAATCGATATTCTTTCCCTAACATCTTTTTGCTAGAGAATTTGATAATAAATGGTGGATTTAAAAAAGGATTCTCATGTAATTCTTTAACTATAGTTACGTTTGATCTATACTACATAAAATCATTCTCTAAATTAAATTATGTGGCAAAAGTGAATGATTAAGGATTAATAAGATGTATTTTTTTCAAAGAATTAACTGAAGATAAAATCTGTTTAAAAAAAGATTTTCAATTAAATACAAGTCCTGGAGTATGTCAGACACAGCGTGTACAATAAAGATCCATTGTGCTACTCGTGCTGACTCAATCTGTTTGGTAAAGCGAGATGTATTACCGGGGAAAAAATGTGTGACTTGTAGAATTGTGTAACAAGAGCCTCACTGAATGGCGTCTTGTTACTGAAACTGTGATGCACCTGATCACACAATGAAAGAATACACTGATTGACAATGATAACTCTGGGTCTTAAACTCTGGTACAAACTAGCGCTTAAGACTCTGGAACTCGCAATGAATAATTCAGTAATTCAGCATCGAATACTTTTATTTCCGATGGACAGTGTTCAGTGTAAAGTCCTCAGTCCAATCTTATTTATTAAAATTATAAACAAGTATTTATACACAATTGAATTGACAAGTATAAACATAACAAATAACAATAAATCTGAGTGATATTGTTCACTGTCAAAGTTTATACTATTTATAAAACTTGGAAGAATGAATGTGAATTAATAGTGTGATTATGACAATCAACCCCAGTTTTTGGTGGGGTTCGTGTTGCTCAGTCTTTAGGTTTCTGTGTTGTGTTTTGTGTGCTATTGTTTGTCTTTTGGTCTTCATTTTTTTTTAGCAATGGCGATGTCAGTTTATTTTTGACTTGTGAGTTTGAATGTCCCTTTGGTATCTTTCCCCTCTCTTTTAGGAACATACATTTATGAATATGGTAAATGGTCACTAATTAGGTAACAGATTAAAATATGTCACTCAATCTACAAAATGAGGATTTCAAATTAACACATCAAAACATGTTGATTAAAAGTTATGGATAAGAAATGTAAATAGAAACCAAAATATAGAATAAATAATTAAACAACACACTGAATTTTAGTCCAAAATGTCAGAATTGAAAGTAAAAGTCCAAATTAATTAGAGAAGCATCTTTTTTGTCGGCCACATATGTATAAATAAACAAACAAATGTGTCTGTTTGTGCAAGAGTTATTAATACACAGCTATGTACATGATGTAAGTTTGGAGGCATTGACTCCATACGATACATCATTAAATGGAATTGTGATTACTGTCATACAAGTTTGAGGCTTGACACACTTGACACCTGGTTCCATCCACTTTTTGTATTCAATTGTGATTACTGTCATACAAGTTTGAGACATGACACCTGGTTCCCTCCACTTCTTGTATTCAATTTTGATTACTGTCATACAAGTTTGAGGCTTGATACACTTGACACCTGGTTCACTCCACTTCTTGTATTCAATTGTGATTACTGTCATACAAGTTTGAGACTTGTCACCTGGTTCCCTCCACTTGTTGTTTTTAATTGTGATTACTGTCATACAAGTTTGAGGCTTGACACACTTGACACCTGGTTCCCTCCACTTCTTGTATTCAATTGTGATTACTGTCATACAAGTTTGAGACTTGACACACTTGACACCTGGTTCCATCCACTTTTTAGCTCACTGGGCCCGAAGGGCCCCATGTGAACTTATGCCATTACTTTGCATCCGTCGTCGTCTGTCGTCGTAAACTATTTCAAAAATTTTCTCCTCTGAAACTACTGGGCCAAATACCTTCAAACTTTAACTAAATGTTCCTTAGGGTATCTAGTTTATAAATTGTATCCGAAGTTTTGATCCATCGACAAATATGGCCGCCATGGCTAAAAATAGAACATAGGGGTCAAATGCAGTTTTTGGGTTATATCTCAAAAACTAAAGCTTTTAGAGCAAATCTGACATGGGGTACAATTGTTCAATTGGTCAAGATCTATCAGCCCTGAAATTTTCAGACGAATCGAACAACCCATTGTTGGGTTGCTGCCACTAAATTGGTAGTTTTAAGGAAATTTTGCAGTTTTTTGTTATTATCTTGAATATTATTATAGATAGATATAAACTGTAAACAGCAATAATGTTCAGCAAAGTAAGATCTACAAAAAAGTTAAAAGATCATAATTGTCAACTGACCCCTTAAGGAGTTATTGCCCTTTAAAGACAATTTTACACAATTTGTTCATCAAGTTTGCTAACATTTAAAAATCTTCTCCTCTGAAACTACTGGGCCAAATACCTTCAAACTTAAACTAAATGTTCCTTCGGGTATCTTGTTTATAAATTGTATCCGAAGTTTTGATCCATCGACAAACATGGCCGCCATGGCTAAAAATAGAACATAGGGGTCAAATGCAGTTTTTGGCTTATATCTCAAAAACTAAAGCTTTTAGAGCAAATCTGACATTGGGTAAAATTGTTCAATTGGTCAAGATCTATTGGCCGAAATTATCAGATGAATCGAACAACCCATTGTTGGGTTGCTGCCACCGAATTGGTAGTTTTAACAAAATTTTGCAGTTTTTTGTTATTATCTTGAATATTATTATAGATAGATATAAACTGTAATCAGCAATAATGTTCAGCAAAGTAAGATCTACAAAAAAGTTAATATGACCAAAATTGTCAATTGACCCCTTAAGGAGTTATTGCCCTTTAAAGACAATTTACACAATTTGTTCATCAAGTTTGCTAACATTTAAAAATCTTCTCCTCTGAAATACAGGTGAGCGATTCAGGCTCTTGAGAGCCTCTTGTTGTATTCAATTGTGATTACTGTCATACAAGTTTGAGACTTGACACCTGGTTACCTCCACTTCTTGTATTCAATTGTGCATATACAAAGTCAGGTTAATACAAGTCAATCGTCAATAGTTTGAAGAGTTTTCACCGAATAATTCCAGTATATATTAACATTTATTATTAGAATTGACTATAAAATTTAATATTGATAAGGTCTATGCTTTTCCAAAAGGGAAAGACCTTACTTTATTGTTATTATTCTGCTGCCAAACTTTGACACAGTTTCCCTCCGTAACCGTAAGACATCACAATCAGGTTCACACTTAATAATGTTATCACAAATACCTATCTGGATCTCACCCTGTGAGTTTCAAAATTTTGTCAGTCCAGAGTTATCTGCCCAAAACCAATAAGCCTTGTTAGTAAATATAACACCTTAACCGTAATAGGAAGACAAATACCGAAGGATGGAATTTGTTCAAGAACTCACTCCATCTATGTTTTACGTTTTCTACTCGACTCGTCACTCTTTTTGTCTTGATTCCCTGATGTTTTATGAAGTATTTATCCTTCATCTGAATCTCAATACAAAACTAACGAAACGACACTTCCGTTTAATGATTGATATAACCTAATCGACGATCCCGGGTCAATGGACAAAGACAACGTAATGTTTATGTGACCCGGCTTCGCATACTTATTTTGTTTTTATTTTGGTAATCGATCTATTTCCGGTTTTATTTAATGATGTTTTGACTTAAATATATGTTTTTTACTCGCTTATCATTGGATTCTTTAACATAAAATTAAACATCTTAATAAGTTTTGAAAATAATTCTTTATTTTTATTTGAATTGAACTTTGTCAGGTTTAATATTTTACTTGTCCACAGGCAACCCAGACAAAAAAAATTACTTGTCCGGATGTTCAAATATAGCATTTCCACACCCTTGTAAGTCTTTGGCACAAGATGTGCTTTTTATACTTCTTCTATTCCGTGTTATAAATAGAAATTTTATGAACTGGTGCCAATTGTTTATCGGGATACAAAATTTTAGTAAGGGACAAACGATTTAAAGATTCCGTCAAGGACCCAGTTCTGCCATTTGTGAATTCTCGACCCGTATCGCTTCACTTACATTTATGTTAATGTAAGTGGGCGAGAATGCCAGAGTAGTTAAGATTGCTTTTTGATTGGTGCTCTATTTTAAGAACGAAAGTAGATTTCTTTAAATTACAAGAATAGATTTATAAATTACGCAAAAATAATTCATTATTTAGGGTAAATAACGCACTTGACAGCGACAAATAGGGTTGGGAATGCATAGTTTTAATAAAAAATTGGGTTCTCCTTTGAATGAATTTGGTTTTTAAACGCTAAGCAGGACAATTGAATTGGGTTTTCTATTATTTTAATTGCGTTATAACGCAAATACGCAGCTTATCTGGAGCTCTGTTAAGATAATAACAAACTATGGAGCTATAGCGGTAGCAGCTTTCCAATATTATATATAAAATACGCAACATAGCAAGTACCATCAAATAAATGGTCTTCTATATGATGCTATAGTACATGTATGTTTATCTGCAATCGCGAGCAATATTCTGTTTTGCTAGAATTATTTCGCCAAGAAAAAGGTAGCCATTGTATAGATGACACACTGACATAATAGCTGTTAGAAACCAATAATTTATATCTCACCTGCGACAAAAGTCATATAATGTGAGATATAAGGATTACAATTCAATCATGTCATGGATCAGTGATCAAGGTTATGTTTTCGTTGTCAAGACAGTTTCTCAGATACTATAAACAGTAGGTCAACTATATTTGATGTATAGAATTATTGTAAGATGAACATGTCTGTCTGGCAGCTTTCATCTGACCTTGATCTCATCTTCATGGTTCATTGGTCAATGTTGAAGTTTTTTTCTTAGCCAGTTCTCGGATCCTGTAAGCAATAGGTCAACTATATTTTGTGTACTGGATGATGGTAAGGTGTACCAGTCTGTCTGGCAGGATTCATCTGACCTTGACCTCATTTTCATGGTTCATTGGTCAATGTTATGTTTTCATGGTTAAATCCCTTTCTTAGATACATTGTACTTTAAGCAATAGATTAACCATATTTGGAGTATGGAATGATTTCAAGTTGTACTTATCAAGCATCTGTTCATCTGACCCTCACTTCATTTTCACAGCTCATTGGTCAATGTTTAGTTTTCATAGTAAGGGCTGTTTCTCAGGAACTATTAGGTGATCTATATTTGGTATTTAAAATGTCAGAGTGTATGTTGTATGTTAGTTTAGTCTCGGACCGCGACGAAAGTTGCAGTATGCGAGACATAGGTATTACTATCCAGCAGCAGCGGCATAAACTATTTGTATAAAGCTTTATATTTCAGAAGATAGAAGACCTGGATGCGTCATACCTTGTATGCAGATACCTTATGCTACGAAGTTTCTGTCTGTCATATGCCCATTGTCCTTGACCTCATTTTCATGGTTCAGATCTTCTTGAAAAAAAAATTACAGCTTTTTTGTCGTGTGAATTTTTCACTTATTATGAGTAATAGGATAACTATACTTGGTACAATGTGGTATATGGGTTCCTTGCAACGTATACATGTTCGTCAAACAGTCTTACCCTGACCTTGACCTCAATTCATGGATCAGTGATGAAGGTTAAAATTACGTGATTAGGTCCATTTCTCAGATACTACAAGCAGCAGGTCAACTATATGTGGTGTATGGAATGATTGTAAGGGGTACATGTCAGACTAGCAGGTTTCATCTGACCTTGACCTCATCTTCATGGTTCATTGGTCATTGTTAATTTTTTATGTTTTGGTCCATTTTTCAAGTACTGTAAGCAATAAGTCAACTATATTATATTTGGTGTATGGGATGATTGTAAGTTGTACATGTCTGTGTAGCTGGTGTCATCTGACCTTGACCTCATTTTCATGGTTCATTGGTCAATGTTAAGTTTTTGTGTTTTGGTCTATTTTTCAAGTACTGTAAGCAATAAGTCATTTATATTTGGTATGTATGTGGTAATTGAATTTAACACATTAATCCGTATTACAGTTTACAAAATCTTCAAAAAATAAGAATTTGTATGATTGTCAATGAGACAACCTTCAACCAGAGACCAAATTTGTTGAGGTTTGCAACTAGTTCACGGTATGGCCTTCAACACAGAGCAATGTCCACATGCATATATTCATGTATATATATACCCGGTATATAAATTTGATTATCATTAAATTCTACAGTAAAGCAATGACTTAAGTGGAATGTATTGAAATGTTCCTTTTGTTTAGTTAGTACATAGCATCTGATGGGTTCATTTGAATGGTATAAATTGGTGTGATTTTGAAGGACAGGCCTTTATTAATTTTTAGCTTGTTATATACAGAAATATTTTTGGTTGTATATAAAAGCTATAAACATGCATTTATGCTTTGCATGCGTTATTTAAAGCAACATACAATGTATCAATTATTATTTACATTAAACATGGATGCATGCCTGTTCAAAGATGTTGCACTTTTTCATGTTCAGCAGGATCATATTTATTTGATCAGACTACACAAAGTTGTAGGTTTTGCTACAAGTTAACCATTTTATACTTGAAAATGTTTTGAAAAAATTAAACTGGTTGTTAGAGAACAAATAGAGAAGCAAAGTAGGTTAATATAAGAACTAGGATATGAGATATATAAAATATCAAGCACTGAAACTATGTAAATTTCTAATTGCTCGCCTGCTTAAAATTCTTTTCATAGATTTTTTTTTAAATATTTCAAAAATAATATCGCTCGCTAGTAAAAAATTCCTTCGCCTGCCAAAAATCAAATTTCAGATAAAAAAAAACAAATGAAAAAATTTCACTCTCTCGCTACCCTTTTTCAAAGGAAAGAGTCCAAAGAACTAGAAATTAATTTGGTGTGGCCTTAGACGAATGTAAATGGAAAACTAAATTTTTTAGTGACACATCTAAAGAAATATCTTGAATTGAAACAATGGTATCCTTAGAAAAGTCTTTACTACGACAAGTAAATTCTCCACATTGGAGGAATCCAAAAAAAGCTAAATTAAATGCGCATTGTAGCATTAAATAAACCAATGGGGAAAATACCCCAGATCTTAACAAATTACATAGTTTTTTAAAATCGAAGAAGTAATAGGCATTCGTTTAGGACGTATTTTACACTGAGACTTTTTTAAACCTCTTAGAATGCACTGCAAACGAACGGTATTTGCAAGCGGGTCTGAATGACCCTGTTTTAAAAAATAGTGTCTTATACCTGCTAAATACAATTTAACAGTTGAATGTGCTAGTTTTAACGAATTTTTACTAAAGGCAAAAAAAGAAATCAAACAATTTTCATCTATATATGGCAATGCATTTAAAAAACAGTCCTTCATAACCATAAAGTTTCGAAAACATTTAACACCAGTCATATATGCCTGCTTTGTACTCTTGACAAAGGTAGGCTTCCCATAATTCCTCAACTTCTTGAATCAACTCATCATTAACTGGGATGGCTTCAGGCAAGGTGTTGGTTCTCGATCTGCCAGCGGTTGTAGTAAGCGAAACTTCCTCATCTGATAACGAGAAATAGAGTTTGCTACAGTGTTTTCGACACAAGCAATATGTTGTGCATGAATGACAAAGTTATATAGAGCAGAAAGATTAGTTAGCTTCCTCATAAGTTTCATTATACTCTGGATTTTTTATCTTCCTTTGGAGATAATCTCTACGGTACTTAAATTGTCACAGTAAAATAATATATGTTTTCTACTCCAGTTGTGACCCATAGAGTACAGGCCATCACTATAGGGTACAGTTCAAAGAAAGCCATAGACATTTGTTCATTTAAAAGTTCTGGTGTAAATTCGCCTTGAAACCAACTTCCCTGATAGAATCCCCCGAACGATTTAGGTGTAGATCTGTGTAAAGTTGAATGTCTGCAGCTTTAATAATGTTGTCATTAATGAAAAATGATATTCCATTCCAGTTTTTAAGAAATTGAGAACACATTGCAAAATCAGATCTGCAATTCTTAATATGTACATGGTGTGACAATTTTTTAACAGTAGTTGAAAGCTAAATCAAGTGAGACACAAATGATCTGCCTGGTAAAATAACTCTACTTGCAAAAATTAAGTGGCCTAGCAGACTTAAAAGTTCCTTTTTAACCGGATTTTCGAAGGAAATATCGGTTATTAAAATGGTGATGTACGGCGGCTGGGCGGATCTTTTGCCAAACAGTGTCAGCACAATAACATGAAAACGCTTTAACAAATTTTTTTCAAATTTAAATATGTTGTTTCCTGGGACTTAATGAAGGTCTATTTCAATTTTCAAGATTTTAGTATATCTCCTTTGTGAGTTATCGCCATTTTTAATATCCAAAAGTAGAATTTTTAAATATTTTACTCTTGTTATCATGTAATGATCTGTCTTATCTCAGAATAAAAATTGGAGTGACAGATTTATTTGAAAATTATCTATAATTAATTAGATCTGGGTTATATCTTAGCATATGATAATCATTGGAGTGACAGATTTATTTGAAAATTTTCTGTTTCCTGATAAGATCTGTGAAGACTGTATATATAAAGTTTGAAAACTTGTAAACAGTCGAGATCCCCACCCCTAAACCATATATATTCTTGTATGGGACAAGAAAACAAATCAAATGAAATATAAAGCCAGTCCCCTGGGGTTACCCCCACCCCCTCCTGTTTAAGAACTTGTAAACGGTCGAGATCCCCACCCCTGAACCATATATATTCTTGTATGGGACAATAACACAAATCAAATGAAATATAGGGGAAGTCCAGGGGGGTCACCCCCACCCCACTTCTTTTTGAAAACTTGTAAACGGTCAAGATCCCCACCCCTAAACCATATATATATTCTTGTATGGGACAAAAAACAAATCATATGAAATAAAGGGTAAGTCCCCTGGGATCCCCCCCCCCTTTTTGAGAATTTGTAAATGGTCAAGATCTCCACCCCTAAACCATATGTATTCCTGTTTGTAATGTCAAGAAGATTTGAATGACATACAGGGTCAATCCATAGGCGTCACTTATGCATATCACAAACCAATTTGTACTGGACTTTGCCCAATGTCAGGCGACCATGGGAATGACGAATTGTTGGAGCTTTGTTTGCGAGACTTCGTAACAGCATCCTGTTACAATTATTTCTTGTTACTGATAAGTTTTATAGATTTTGAAAAGACATTGTATTAATGATAAATAAAATTTTGGATTTTTTTCTTCTTTTCTTTGATAAAATGTTTGAAGAATTTTGTGGCAAGTTTGTTTGTTATTCTGTAAAAAATCATTTTCTGAATGCTATTTTTTTTTTTTGATGAAGTGAACTCCATTAAAAACTAAGCTTATATTGTCTATTAATAAACATATATTAAGATTTCTGATTTTGGGCCCAGTTTTCAAGTTGGTCCAAATCGGGGTCCAAAATTAAACTGTTTTTGATTTCAACATAAATTGAATATATCTAAACCTGTATGTATTTCTTTTCATTATTAATAAGATAATACCACATTGAGGTCCAAAGGGTCCTAAATAAAACTTTTGTTTAATTTCATCAAAAATTGAATTCTTTGGTTCTTTGATGTGCTGATTCTAACAATGTTTGAGTGTTAAATCATATTTAATTTTAGAGAACTTAGTCATCACTAGTTGTTGTGATTATATTATTGATTATAATTTGAAAAATTGCATCATATTTTATTTTAGAGAACTATTCATCCAGTTTGAGTTATTTCCCTTTGCACAGAAAATATTATGGATAAAATTAACCTGTGTTTCATTTCAACATAATGAAATATATATAGGGTTCTTTCAAATGCTGAATCTAAATCTGTATTTAAATATTACATTTTTGGGCCCAGTTTTCAAGTTGGTCCAAATCAGGGTCCAAAATTAAACTTTTGTTTGATTCAACAAAAATTGATTTATGGGGTTCTTTGAAATGCTGAATCTAACCATGTATTGAGAGATTTTGGATTGTGGGCTCCTTTATCAAATTGGTCTACATTGAGGTCCAAAGGGTCCTAAATTAAACTTTTGTCTGATTTTATCAAAAATTGAATTCTTGGGGTTCTTTGATATGCTGATTCTAATATGTACTTAGATTTTGGATATTGGACCATAATAGGTATTTAAATGTCCAATTTCAAATATTCAATCACAATCCAAATTCAGAGCTGTTTTAAGCTTAAATGTAGTTTCCATACTTGCTCAACTGTTCAGGGTTCGACCTCTGCAGGAAAATCCGGTTTGCTGTCACTCTGACAGCCTCTTGTTAGTACATGTATTGCGTTTAGAAAAAGATTCAATAGTTTCTTGAATTCTTGCAATTTTCTCTTTAGGCAAACGTGCCTCCATCTTTATAGTATTAAGAAAAATGCCCAAATATTCTAAAATGACACAAGGACCTTCAGTTTTCTTTGTTGAAAGGAATACCCAAAGATGAAAACATTTTTAACACATTGCTCGTAGTTAGATGAGCATTATCTGCTCTTGGTACAATAATTAAAAAATCATCTAACAAATGTAAAATATTAACAATACCATAGTTATTTCTAGCTACCGTATCCAGCAAACTGCCCTGGATAGTGTATCAAAAATTTTGGGACTTGATCTACACCCAAACACTAATCTCTTAAACAAATAAAACTTTTTGTTCCACTGTATACCATGATAAGGCCATAATTCTGATTTAAGTGAGATAATTTTGAACGCATCGCAAATATCTGTTTTTAGAAGCCAACTTTTTCTACCTAACTGCTTAATAATATGAGTAGCATCATCAATAGAAACATACTGCTAAGAAAATTCTTCCTTATCTATCAGTTCATTTAGACTTGGATTGTCCTCATCCTCATGTGGTGCTGAAAGATCAACAATTAAGCGCTTTTTCTTACTATATTTATGTTCTGCTAAACCAAAGGGGTTTATGGGATAGTTGCTAAAAGGAATATCATTAAAAGGTCCAATGAGGTATCCTTTCGACACTTCAGTTTCAAGTAATTCTGACACGCATATAGGATTTGTAGATGCTGACTTCAAATTTTTACAACTATTAGACTTTGATTGGAGAGTCTTTAACCCAGTGTGAAAACCATATCTTAACCCATTTATCAAATAATTTTTGAAAGCTGAGTCAGGATGTCTATATAACTCTTTTTCCAAAACATCTATATTTACAGGTGTAGAGACAGACATGTCATAATTTTGAGGTGTATCTAGTTTCTCCTCTGTGTGTGGGGCCCGTTTTTGAGGCCCCTGAACTCGCTTTTTGTCTGCTGGCAGTTGATTTTTGAATGATCCCCTTTACAAGCCAAACACACATGGGCATTTCTACAACGTGGCAGTATACATCCCCTGTATCCATTGAAATTGTTACAAATTTCTCTTTCAGAATGAAAAACCCTTTCCCTACCATATGTATCCTGGGAATCATCAATTTTATTTCTGGATGACCTTTGCGTGAGAGAACAAAATCCTGATGTGTGAAAGTTACTGCCGCAAACATTACAGGTGTTAGGCCTTATATTTGTGAATATATTACAGAATAATGTATTGTTCCTTATGGACCAATCAACTGCCATGTTATTGTAGCGTAAAAGAGGGACGAAAGATACCAGAGGGACAGTCAAACTCATAGATCGAAAACAAACTGACAACGCCATGGCCAAAAATAAAAAGACAAACAGACAAATAATAGTACAGATGACACAACAAAGAAAACTAAAGACTAAGCAACACGAACCCCATCAAAAACTGGGGGTGATCTCAGGTGCTCCGGAAGGGTAAGCAGATCCTGCTCCACATGTGGCACCCGTCATGTTGCTTATGTTATTACAAATCCGGTATATAGTCTGATTCGGTAAGTCACATTTGTGAAAAGGGAAGGGTATTGTAGTTACGACATGAGGAACGTATCCAATATCATCTGTGAAACGGTTATTCCATAACGGTCAACCAACTCGTGATGGCATCCGTAAAATTTACGAAGGGATGATTTCAACTTGACCATTTGGAACTCTTGGTTTAATAGCTTCCTTGTGAGCAGCAATCCTCTATCAAGGAAATCATAGGAAATACAGGCCCTGGAATATCGTATTAAACTCCAAATAGCAAATAGAATAGAATATTCAAATTAAATCTCAGAGAAACAAAATATGGCTGCTGAAACTGCAACAAGCTTTATAAAATGACCACCTATCCCTTCAATATCTATAATGTGATTGGTCAAATCCTTATCTTATCTCTGTAGACAAAAATAACTTATCAAAGGTCTTGCTAATATTAAACACATGATGGGACAGGGTAAAAGATGATGAGGACATGAACAAAAATGTATAAACTCCAATTTAATACATTAAATTCCCATTTATACCCCCAGGGGTTGAAGGCAAACAATAAAAACAATATACACAATGCAAACATTATAAAATACATGTACTAAAACATCATATACCATTAGTATGAAAAACTAGTGATATAATGCAGGTGTGGTGTCCACTCCTCAAAAGACTTTCAATGAACCGAACAGTTAGCTGCATACATTCAGAGATATTTAAGTATTTTTTACATTTGTATGTCTCTGATAATTTTAAATTTTTTCTTGTAATTGCAATCTATCTTTTTGTTTTTGGATGATTCCATTAATCCTGGATGAGTATTAATTATGTCTTTTTCAAGCTGTTTTCCTAAAGATTTATTAATTTCACCTGTTAAAAAAAGGGTTTCATCTCCAACCTCATAATATTAGAATGTTTATACAAATTCTATTTTCTCTTTGAATTCTTTTATATCTACCCCTCTCGTATCCACGTTTTGTGTGTATTTAGACTAGACGCCACGGCAATTAAGGGGACGACTATTTGATTCATCTTGTGTAAGTGTATAGTAGCTGGGAGGTAGGGTGGAGGTCCTTTCTTGGCATCAATTGTAATGGATCTTAATTACGTTGAACAAATGTTTCTGAATGAATGTAAATTTTTTTTTAAATATTAATCGTTGAATTCTCATTGAGTTATTTAAACTGTTTGCTTCCCTATTTTCTCATTTCTTTCTACAATCACTCTATTTTTTCTTAAGTCAGAAGTTAAAAAAAATATTTGTATCATTTAAAAGAAATGTGGTTGCAATACATTTATAACTTATTAAACATAAAAATTTGTTTCATTTCAAAATGCCTTCAAAGAAGCTTGAGAAAACCAATAATCCTCCCCTTCTGAAAAAAAAAACCAAACATATATATATATATATTATTCAATATAGTAGAATGTATTAATATGCACAAATTATTAATATGATACGAGAAATATGAATAAACCTGGCTCAATGGACCTATAAGTAATCTCAAATAATATTAAACATGTTCAAATTTTACGTTCTTGCAAATAACAAATTATTCATGAATTTATCTTGAATACTACGTAGTATTGTGTATTAAAGTTCATTATTTTGGAAATCTATTTATAAATATGGTTACACCTGTTGTATTTAACATGCAGGTTTAGTTAGATTTGAATAAAGATAATAAAATTTGAAAGTCCTCAAAAAGAAATGATGTCTAAAACGAAAACATCAATACACCAAACTGAGAAGATGCAAGAAGTAGTTGTCTTTAGACGGGAAGAAACTAACCGTTGTTTAATCCGAAATTATTTTTAGCTCACCGTTCCGAAGGAACGGTGAGCTTTTGCCATCACTTGGCGTCCGTCGTCGTCGTCCGTCCGGTGTAAACTATTTCAAACATCTTCTCCTCTGAAACTACTGAACCAATTCCAACCAAACTTAAGCTGATTGATCCTTAGGGTATCTAGAATAAAGTTTGTGTTTTATTTTCTGTTTCGTCAAAAACCTTGGCTGCCATGGCTAAAAATAGAACATAGGGGTAAAATGCAGTTTTTGGCTTATATCTCAAAAACCAAAGCATTTAGAGCAAATTTGACATGGGTAAAAATGTTCATTGGGAGAAGTTCTATCAGCCCTGAAATTTTCAGATGAATCTAATAACCCATTGTTGGGTTGCTGCCACTAAAGGAAATTTTGCAGTTTTTGGTTATTATCTTGAATATTATTAATGATAAAGATAAACTGTAAACAGCAAAAATGCCACTAAATTGGTAATTTTAAGGAAATTTTGCAGTTTTTGGTTATTATCTTGAATATTATTAATAATAACTGTAAACAGCAAAAATGTTCAGCAAAGTAAGATCTACAAATAAGTTAATATGACCAAAATTGTCAATTGACCTCTTAAGGAGTTATTGCCCTTTAAAGACAATTTTTCACAATTTGTTCATCTAGTTTGCTTACTTTAAAAAATCTTCTCCTTTGAAACTGCTGAATCAATTTCAGCCAAACTTGGGCTGAATGAGTTTCAGAGTATCTAGTATAAATTTTGTATTTTATTTCCTTGTACGTCAAGAAACATAGCCACTATGGCTAAAATGGAATATAGGGAAATTTTAGCCACTCATTAATATATATTGAAAAGCAAAAATAATCATTGATGAAAGATTTAAGCAAAAAAATACAGGTGAGTGATTCAGGCTCTTGAGAGCCTCTTGTTCAGCAAACAATTTGCTTCTACAAATTAGAAATTTTATCAAGAAATGCCCGCATACTTTCTCATCTTACGAGATTTGTTATTACAATTGAAACATTTTTTCTTTAAATTACATATGAGGGTCTGAATGGGGTTTTCAGTAGGGAAAATAATGAGCAAAACGTGCAGAATAAAGTGCAAAAAAAAAAGAATAGAAAATTGACAAAAAATAAAACAGGAATATGTCTGAAGACATGAATGGCCCCGCTCAAGCTTTGCAATTTTCAAAGTTCAAAAGGGACATAACTCTAGAATGGTAAATGACTCACAAATTCCAACCATGTCTGCCTGTAATCGTTCTTTAGCATTGTGCATGAGCTTTATAAAATTTGGATGAGTAAAAATTAAGTGAGAGTGCAGAAACAAACAAAAAAATGCAATTTTTCCAAGTTATAAAGGGACATAACTCTAGAATGGTAAATGATTCACTCCAAAATCGATTTCTGTTTGTTACTTTTTGTTCTAAGCATTGTGTGCGAGTTTCATACAATTTGCATGAGGCAAACTTAAGTTAGAGTGCGGAAACGAAAAATGGGACAGATTGAAGGATGGACGGTCAAGGGTAACACTTAATGCCCCAGTTGCCTATGGCGAGGTTGTAAAAATAAGGAATAGAAAATAATGTGTGTTAAAATATATAGAATAGAGAATAATGTGGACAATAGAAAAAGAATGGAAAATAATAGTCTTAAAATTAAAGAATAAAGAAATGAAGGAACCCAATCCAGACCATTATATATCAAATTAAGTGTGATAACAAAAAGTC
The DNA here is from genome assembly GCA_017311375.1 of Mytilus coruscus. Lineage (NCBI taxonomy): Eukaryota > Metazoa > Mollusca > Bivalvia > Mytilida > Mytilidae > Mytilus > Mytilus coruscus. Next base: position 5,951,292 of record CM029606.1, read on the forward strand.
ATGTACAGATGAGGACAGAACTAAAATGAACAACGCAATTAACGCATTACGATGCTTCCAATAAATATTTCTATTATATAAACTTATAGTTGTGCCTTGATGTAAAAAAAATTACTGTTTGGCGTGTTATCAAATATGACCAGTTTTAGTTGACCTATAATAAGGTCAATAAAAAATGGGCAACGTTAGTTGGGCTCAATCATAACTTACAAGTGCGATGTATTGATCTATCTTTCATTTGGGTTACAAAATGGTTTATCATTTAAATGAATATAGTAATCAAAACAAGGTCGCTTAAGGAACGGACCTCCCCTTCTGTAAGTCTCGTAAAGTAACATTTCTAAATTTCTTGAGTATTTAACTTCTCCCCCATTTAAATGTATATTATTTCGATTATCCATTCACCAACAGTATCATGAGCAATGACCCTCTATCCTCATTCTCAACATGAATTAAACAATATATATCTCTTTTGTCGAGGCATAGCGATCCTATTTTCTTTTTGTCAGTGTCTTCATTTAGGTTCCGTCTGTGGTTTAAGTTTTAAGGTCATCAATATCCATATGTCAATACAATTGAAAACTTCAAAACTTGGCAAAAGCTTCTTTATTTTTTATTGTTTAAACAGCATCCAGAGCAAAACGTTGCTTTACAAAAATTTATTGATATGATAATGAACGTTGCAGTTAACACACAGTCTAATTAAGGCTAAAGTTTTTTTCTAAACACCAATAACTTTGAAAATCCTTTATGGAATGTAACAAAACCATGACAGAAGGTTATTTTATGAGCCAGAAATCGTGTCTGAAGGAAAAGATTGACTTATTTTGATTTTTCCATATTCTTTTTACTGATTTATGGACTCTTGGAACCCTTTATCAATTTTTAATAAGAACCATTCAATTCAATATTTTTCAAGTCCCATCTCCAAACAATTAATAACATTAAGTTATAATATTCATATAATAGAGAGTCATTCTGTACAGAATTATATAAGAGACAAACGGCAGATTCCATATAAGAAAAGGAAATGTCTGTTAAAATGCACAAGTAAATAGAAATAATACTAACTGTTATTTGAATGGTAATCTGTGAATGAAAGCAACATGTTCGTAAAATCTTGCCACATCATAGTAGGTACTTAAATAAGCCTGTTAAAACTGTATTTCATAATGTACATTAAAACAAACACATGTTGAATTTTGATTTAATCAATAATTTTATCAAATATGTTGCTAACATAAGTTCTGTGAAACTTGTTATCTTATGTTAGCAACATCAGGGAGCTTATTCACAACGCATCCGTTAACTAACGGACCCGTTAACTTAACGAAGATGTTAACGGGGATGTCCGTTTAAATTTAACGTGGTATTCACAAACGTTTCCGTAAACATTGCGATGACGGGTGCGCTATTAATGGATGCGTTAATACGCAAATTAGACGTAATTGATATGTCAGGTGTTTTCATTGGTTATATAGATCAACTTGACACTACAATAAACAAAGAGTTTGTTTACATTTTATAATAATAATAATGTCAACTTTTTCCAGTGGTTGTGCATTCTAGACAATATGCTGCAATACGTCGAAAAACAAACAATCAATCAAGACTACATCTTGTTTAGGTTTAATTTGTTCATTTAACTCATTCTTATATATTTTATTTGATTTAATAGGCAAGTAATAGTAGCGTACACACCTAACACAATATCACACACCTATACCCCTCCAAAAAAAAAAAATTATCTTCAATTTTGACCCCATTTTAAAGAAAAACCCTTTTACATCCAAAATAAAAATTTTACCAACATTTTGTGTGATTTTAACTTTAAAATTAAGAAGAAAAAAAAACACACTTTGCATTTATACCCCCCATAAAAAAAGAAAAACATTTTTTTGTAAAGAGCACACCAAAACCTTAATCCTGGGTTTTTTTATAAAACTCATTTTTTCCCCTAAGGGGAGTAGTATAGTACTTGTACTTTTTATAAAAAAAACGTTATTAAAAACACCAAAAAAAAAAAAAAAAAAAACAACAAAAAAAAATTTCAAAAAAAAAACAAAAATAAAAAAAAGGTCGGGAGAACACACCGCGAAAAAATTCTGTTGGATTTTGGAGAAAAAATTTTTTTTTAGAACCCCGAGAAATGGTAAAGATAGTAAAAGCTATTTTGAGTTCCCATAATCCTAAGTAGCATTTTGTAAAATTTCATCCAATTCTGAGCTGACTTTTTCAATGCTATATTTAGAAACGGTTATGCATAACCGGGTAGTTTCTAATATGATTATTATTGTTTTTCTAGGTCTTACTTTTTTGTAAAAAAGTCACTTTGCATCGTCTTTGTCATCAGTTTTGTTTGACGTCTGTAGCGTCGTTTTTTAAAACTTAGTCATTTGTAATTCTTGTTCATAGAAAGAACCTGTTATTTCTTCGCCTTTTAAATCAATTATTTTATAAGTAAAAGGAATTGTATTTAAAACTTTTCAATTACAAATATTTCTTTAGTCCAACGAGTAGTATAACCCTTTTCAAATTTACCCTTTTTTTTGTTATTCTTACTCTATCTCCGACTTCGAATTTAGGTTTTTAATTTTCTCTTCCTTTTCTGGATATAAATTTTATACACTGTTAATTCATTTTTAATTTACTTGCTTGAACAGGTGTCATTTTAATTGAAGAATGTACTGTATTATTATAATTTTTAACTAATTTATCTAATATATTATAATATTTTAAAGTTTCATTAGCAGTAAAGTATTTATACATATGTTGTTTCATTGTTCCTATCCATCGTTCCACTACACTGGATTTTTCTTCATTCTCAGTTGAATATAACTTTATGTTATTATCTTTTAACAATTCTTTTACTTGTCGATTATAAAATTCGGATCCTTTATCTGACCAAATATATATTGGTTTTCTTTCTTTAAATAATGTTTTAAATGCTTCACCACTGCTACTCCTGTTTTATTTTTCAAAGGGCTTAACCAACCATATTTACTAAAACATCTATAACTGCTAATAAATATTTATAGTGTTTATTTTGTTTTGAATATGGTTGCATATCTATTAAATCAACTGCCCATGTTTGATCTATTGAATGAACATAAACACGTCTTTTAGGAAAAGATTTTACAACTCTATGATGTAGTTCATCTGCTAATTTATTTGTTAGATTTGTTTTAGACATTTTGAAGTAACTAAAATGTTTTCTTAAAAATGGAGGCAAAAAGGATAAAATTTTATCCAAGCAAGGAGATTCATATAAACTTGTTTTGACAAAAGAATATAAACATAAAGCAAGTATTTATGTATTTAATTATAAAATTAGTCTAAAGGATGAAAACAAGAAACATTTACAAATGCTTTTGATCACATGATAGATTATTCTATAAAAGATTACCCTAATGGAAGAATTAAAATAGTACCTATTCATGAAATCATAATTGCTAAACATAAAAGCTGGCCTATAAGAACATATAATACAGTTAAAAGTTATTCATGGATCAAATGGAAAGATTATTAAATAGTGCTGAAGAATTAAATTTAGAAGAAGTTATTTTTGAAGTTACTATTATACCCAATAAAAGAGGAAAAGGTAAAGCTTTAAAAATATTAGATGTCATAAATAAAAGAAGTATTATCAAAATAAAAATGATGATACAATATGTTTATCAAGGGCAATTGTAACTTCTTTAGCTTCAAATAAGTTATTAAAAGATTTTACAGATTCTCAATTAAAACATATCAATGAAAGTAGACCATTACAAAAAGATTAGCTGAAGATTTGCATGAACAATCAGGAGTAGAAATAAAAGAAGAAGGAAATGATTTGGAAGATTTAAAAGCTTTTGAAAATTATCTTAATATGAGAATAATTATTTTTACATCAAATAGTACAGAACATATTTTATATAATGGTAATGAAGAATACAACGAACAAATATATTTATATTATCATGATGAACATTTTGATACAATAACAAACATAACAGGATTTTAGCAAAACGTAGATTTTGTAAATTATGTTTAATTGGTTATACTGAACAACATACATGTAAAGATAATACAGTAACAACTATTAGAAAACAACTTGTTTGTGAAAATGTAATAAAACATATACAGGTAAAACCATAAATGTGGTGAAAAATATGTTTAATATGTTACGAAAAATACACGGAAAGTAATGAAGAACACTTATGTTATATGAAACCATCAGTACCAAAACAAGTAAAAATAATAAATATATATATTTTGATTTTGAAGCAAATCAAGAAACAGGAATACATATAATGAATTTTGTATAGCTTACGATTTAGAAAATATTTATTGTTTTAAAATAACTATGTAAAAGTATTTAAATGTGATTTCAATATTGATAATTTAAACTTGTTAAAATTAGACATAGATGATTGTTTTAGTGATGTAGAAAAAATTAAATATGAAACCCCTATAGGAAATTCTGTAATAGACAACTTTTGTAAATATTTCATAAGAGACAAATTTAAAGACTACACTTTTATTTCACATTATGGAAAAGGTTATGATATGCAACCGATTTTAGGATACATTGTAAAAAATAAAATTGAACATAACATAATTTCTTCTGGACTAAAATTAACAGCTATGTTTATTAAAGGAATAAATTTAAGATTTATAGATTCAATAAATTTTACATTGTGTGGATTAGCTGCTTTCCCAAAAACATTTGGTTTTGAAGGTAACAAAGGATACTTTCCACATTATTTTAATACAACAGAAAACCAAAAATACAAAGGTAAATATCCTGATAAAAAATATTATGGTTTTGATACTATGACTACCAAAAATAAAAAAGAATTTGACAAATGGTATGAAACAAAAAAGATAAAAATTTAAATTCTATAAAGAAATATTTTATTATTGTTTTTGGATGTTTTAATTTTGTCAAAGGTTGTACATTGTATAAAAAATTATTTTAAATATAACCAATAATTGTATTGATCCATTTCAATATATTACAATTGCTCAATGTTGTACAAAAATATTTAAAACATTAATGTTAACAAATGAAACAATTGGAATTCACAAAAGATGACAATTAAAGAAGTACATTCACAAAAATCAATACAATGGTTAGAGTATATTTCTTTAGAATATGGTATAATGATTCAACATGCTAAAAGAGCAGGTGAAAAGAAATTATTCATTAATAATAAATGTTATAAAGTCGATGGTTATTATTATGATAGAGAAAATAAAATGCGTAATGTTTATGAATTTTTGGATGTTATTGGCATGGATGTACAAAATGTTATAGTCCTGAAGAAATATGTAAAAAGATAGAAATAAAAAACTATGAAAGAGTTATATGACCAAACTAAAGAAAGACTTAAAACTATTGAAGATTATCTAAAACCAAATGTAAAATTCATACAATATGGGAATGTGAGTTTGATCAACAAAATATCCTGAAGTTGATCCACATTTAAAACCTATTGATAAAAGAGATGCATTTTATGGAGGAAGAACAGAAACTATTCAATTATACAATAATCTTTCTGATTTAAAAGGTAGATATGTAGATTTTTGTTCTCTGTATCCATCAGTAAATAAATATTGTAAATATCCTATAGGACATCCTATTACATATACAGATATTTCTGTAGATGATTATATAAAAATAATTATTTCGAATAATGAAATGTAAAATATTACCACCTAAAGGATTGTATCACCCTGTTTTACCTTATAAACAATTAACTAGTGATAATACACATAAATTACTTTTGGATTATGTAGAACATGTATGAATAAAATATCTTTTAAATGTAAACACATAGATGATCCTACTTTAAATAAACATGATAAAATACATGAAATAAAAAGATGTAAAGAATGTAAAATATTAAAATGAAAATGTATACATTCTAATGAGGAAAGAGTTATAGTAGGAACTTGGTCTACAATAGAAATAGATAAAGCAATAGAAAAAGGTTATAAATTACAAAAATATATGAACTAGAACATTTTGAAAAACATCTACAGATATATTTAAACTTTATGTAGATACGTTTATGAAATATAAACAAGAAGCTTCAGGATGTAAATGTGATCCTAAATATTGTAAACCTGATTGTGAGAACGATAAAGAATGTAAAACCAAAATACAATATATCATAGATAATGCTGCTTATAATCTAGATATTGACAAAGTTAAACACAATTCGGGATTAAGATTTATAGCTAAAATATGTTTAAATAATTTATGGGGACATTTTGGTATGAGAGATAATTTTACACAAAAAGAATATTGTTTTACTTTAGAACATATAACTAAAATAGTATTTAATGAAAAATATAAAGATATAAGTACCATGATATTAGATGAAAATATTGTATTAACTGAATATAAAGAAAAGAAGAATATTCTAAACCTAATCCAAGTGTAAATGTTTATATAGCTTTATTTACAACAGCACATGCTAGATTAAAATTATACGAATTATTAGATATTCTACAAGAAAGAGTTTTATACATGGATACAGATTCTTGTATTTACAATGATGATGGTTCTGAAGCATGTAAAAAGTAGAAAATATGATGGAAGTAAATTAGGTGATTTAACAGACGAAATTGTTTCAAAACACAATGCTAATCACATAAAACAATTTATATCTGCTGGTCCAAAAGATTATTCAATGAAACTAGATACAGAAAACTAGTTAGCTGTTGTAAAGGTTTTAGATTAAATGCTGAAGTTGAAGAAAAGATTACATTAGATAAAAAAAAAAATAGTTACTGATGAAAATGAAAATATGAAACTGTAAAATATGACAACATAAAATAGGAAAAGATCATCAACTTAAAACAGTTAAACAAGTTAAAGCTTATGATTATATGTTTGATAAAAGAATGGTATGTTATGAAAATGAAAATCTAATTAGAAGTTTTCCTTATGGATATTAAAAATATATAATTTAAATTTTTATTTTAAAAATGATTGAAGCTTATACCGAGAAAGATGATCCTTATGCTAGAGTTATATTAGGAAAAATAAAATTATCAAATTATCAGATATGTTGTTTGAGAGATGATGGAGAATGTCCTTTGACATCAAAACAAATGGAAGTAATGGAAAAGTTTAAAGGTAAAAGTTATCTAAGTTTCCTCCTGGTTGGGATGCTTTCATTAGACCTGACAAAATTTATGAATATGTTTTGAAAACCATGTCCTGAAATTTAATTTATTTTGTTATTTCTTTATAACCTCTTTAAAACTTTAATCAAAGGAATAATATTTTAGATTTAAATGTATCATTTTCTTCAGGTAATCATCGCTTCGCTCGCTTATTTTAACTTCCAAACAACAAAACCTGTTAAAACCATTCCACCAACAACAAATGCAATTTCTCTATTTTTTGATCTTCTGATGGTGTATAAAATCACTTAGTTTAGGTTTGGGCGATAATGGAGTTAATTGTTTACTTGTAATGTAATAGTATTGTTTCATTGCTTGGTCAACATCTTCAAAAGTATGTTCGGCATGATGTTCCTTTTGTAATTGTTCATTGATAAAATCTAATCTTTGTATTCTTCTTTTATTCCAATCTGCTTGTGCTTTTTCTAATTTTTCTATAGCTTTATCATGTCTTATTTTCTCTTCATTTGCATTACTACCCATATGTGAAAATAAATAATTACTCCCCGAAAATGCAAAAGCATTTGTTATTGCCCCACCAAGCATCATCGCTAAAGCACTTGCCATTTTATTAGAGCGACAAGCGATTCCCTAAAAAACAAAATAAAATAAAAAAAGAAGCGGTTCCCTTTTATTACTTCATGATATCAGCAGGTATAATACCTTGCTTAATCAACATATCTTTTGTTGCCATTGCAAGTAATATATCAATGGATAACATTACAACATCATTTACATTAAAATCTACTTTTGGTGCTGGTCTCCTTAGTACCTTTTTACCTATTTCTGCATATCCAACTGTTAACAATGTTTCCACTCCAGCATGATATAACATATTTGCTATTTGTTTTCCGTCTTTTGTGTTGACATTTTAATGTACTAAATTTTAAATTCTCACTTTGCTCTTAATTAAATTCAAAAGGATCAATTTCTTTCTTTTGTTTTTCTGGTTTTGTTATTTCTTTAATCATTCTTTCTGGTTTCTTACTTTGGTTGTAAAAACAATCCCAATCCAACAATACTTATAGGAAAAGTACAAATTTGTAATCAACTAGGGAACTGGAGTGTTTCTTGACAGAAGGGATATGTTCGTTTGATTCATAATCTGTTTCTGTATCAGAATCTTTTGTTATTTGTTTGATTTTGAATTTTCTTTTTAATTTTTCCACTTCTTTTTTCTCATTTCTGCATTTCTTATTCTTACTTCTGCACCTTTCTTACCAGCAGCTACTCTTTTTGGGTCTTTTGGTTTGGGTTTTTAAATACTTTTTTTTTCTTCTTTGTTTTCTTTTGTTCAGGATTTTCATTCATCATTTTTATGTCATTATTTTCATCTTTTTTCGGAAATCGAGCGAAGCGAGTGGTTCGATATGTCTTGCTGTTGTTAATATTGCAGTAAAAGGAGCAAGATACATTCCATATCTATAGTACAGTTCACAACATGTATTAGTTAAAGCATTATTGATAAAAGGATCTTCCTCTAAGTCTTGTATTAAAATTGGTGGATTAACAACTTTGAAAAACTTTGATACACCCATGACATATAAATTTATAAAAGAGTTTCCTAATGTCTTGGTCATACTAGCTCCCAATCTTGCTTCATATTTACAGTATAGTTTGTTTATTTGTTTGTTGTCATTTTATCAATATCTGACAGTTGTAATTCTTTACCCAGATATTGTTTACTACTCCCACCAGCAACAACGGATGATAATCTTTCGCGTTTTTTTTCTTGAAGGAACCGTTCACTTCTGCTCGCTTCATCATCAATATTTATGTTTTCCACAATTTGCTCGCTTAATAATTCTTCAGCATTCATTTTATACGTTTCAAAAACGGATATAATTTATTTTAACTTTAAAAAATTAAATACAACATATCCAACCAATGATAAGACTGCAGTGTTTGTTGCAATTGTTAGTATTTCCAACAGCATTGCTTTTTTTTATTGTTTATTTTGGTTAAATTACTTAAGAATTACTTAAGCATTACTTAAGCATTATTTTGCTTATTTTGGTTAAATTACTTAAGAATTACTTATTTTGGTTAAATTACTTAAGAATTACTTAAGCATTACTTAAGCATTACTTAATCATTACTTAAGCATTACTTGAGAATTGCTAAAAAAATCAATTAAGTAACCAATAATCAGTAGGTTGATCTGTCTTTAATATTAATTTACGATGTTTCTTTTTTAAGTTCTTCCTTTATTCTTTGTCTTTCTTCCAAAGTAGGAATAACATCATTTTCTCTTAGGCAATTATCAAAACTATCTCTATCTTTTGTGTAAAACATGCATAACCATTTTGTTTGTTCTCTTAAATCTTTTAAAACAGAGTTGTATCTCTGTGAAATGACCCACACTGATTGTTCCGCATGTCTTCCTGAAAATGCAAGCTCGGACAGCATATCTTTTTCTTTGTTAGTTCTTTTGTTGCACTGCAGTCATCAATGATATATAATGTTGGATGACCAGCATATTTTTAAAGAACATTCTTAGTAGTTCTTGTAGCTTCTCTTCTTCATAAAGGGAACCGTTCGCTTCTCTCACTTCAACAATAGGATTAACAATTATTAGATTTTTGTTTTGGTTTTCTAACATCACCAATCCATTCACGATTTTTGTATGCTTTGTTCCATTGGATGGTTGGGCAAAGTATGACTATATATTTGAAAACCCACTATATTCTCCTTCTAATAAATCAAGAACAAACTCTGTTTTCCACATCCTGTTTGTCCACATATAATAGCACAATGGGGATATTTTGGTAATTCATAAAGGAATCGGAGTGTATCTCGCTCCGCTCGTTTGTTTCATTTTTAAGGGGAACCGCTAGTAATTAACTTCTTTAAATCTTCCATCTTCAAAATTAATTTGTGCATCTTGTATAACAAACAGATAAACATTTATTAATTTATTTGCTCCTGCTGTTTTAGTTATTTGGATTGTTATACCTTCAGAGGCATTTTCAATTCTTCTACCTGAACCGTGTAATGAGTTGTCATCTGTTGAACGTAAATCTAACCATAATGCATAATTAGTTGTAAGATATTTTTCTAATGTTGTATAGGATAAATTTAAACTTTAAAACTTCTTCTGTTGTTTTATTTCTTTTGAATTTAAAGCAAAGAATTTATTTATTTCATCCCATTGTTGATATGCTTTCATTCCTTGACTGTATAGTTGATTTGGAACACCTTCTATTGTCATTTCTACTTTTGTTATATTAGGATTATAATAAGTTTCAGTGCTTGTTCTTTCAGGATCTTCGAACAACATTAGAATTCCTTTCATACTTCTAGCTGGAACATTTAAATTTATATTCCACAATGTATCAGATTTGTTTTGGTTATTTTTCTATGTCTTAGTATTCTATCGTACAAAATAACCATCTTACCATTAACTTATTGTCTTATCTGTCTTGCTAATTCTGCATCGGAAACCATATCAAATTCTAAACAAATGTTTTTGATTGTATAACTTGCAGATGTATCTGTTGATTTAATAACATTGCTATAATTATTAAATGTAAGTTCATATTCAAGTCTATCACCAAGACCTGCTTGATAAAAAGGCATATGAGTTTCTAATAGTTCAAAATCAAGTGGGATACAAAATCTTGCACCATATGCAGTTGCAATTGCTTCATCACCTATGTCTGATGATTTATCATCCGCACCAACTCTGTGTTTTAACATGTTTGTTTCACCAATTCCTTGGTATGCCATATTTAAACGTTCAGATGTAGATTTCATAAATCAACATAACAATGATAAATATCACTATCATCAATTGACATAATTTCATTTCCACTTATACGAATTGTTGTTTTTTTAACTATTGTTCTTCCTATGTTTTGATATATAGTTGCATTGTCGTCTGTAGATGTGAGTTCTATTTCAAATGCCAATCTGGTTGTTCCAGGAACAATAACATCATTATTGCTTAGATTGGGGAATCTCACTAATAGCTGTTGATTTTGATCAATAGTTGAAGGATTATTTGTTATTGATACACTTTGACGAATACCTTTCACACCACGGGGTTCTCTTATTTTCTGTAAGGATTTAATTTGTTTCCGTATGCTGACATTTTTAAGGATTAAATTTGTTAAAAAAATAATTCAATTACCACTGATACTAGAGTATTGATACATAAAGGATTATTAGTCATACTAATAAAACTTATTCTATCTCCAGCCTTAACTTCAAAAGGTGTATAAAAGTTATTAAAACCGTGTGTAACACCCTTATCCAAACTCATTTTGTAACTAGTTGACTTATCATTAACCATCATCTTAATGGCTATAATATCTGAGCTTGTTCTTAAACTTACTAAACTAATACCCAATATTTGTCCTGGAAAGTTCATTAAATAATAACCACCACCATAACCAAAATTAAACTTTTATTTCCATGTATTGGACCATCAATTCCAGCATATATACTTATTATTTTTCTGTCTGGTTTATTTTTAATATTATCAACTATATTTTCAACATTTAAAACTCTGATGCTTAGGGCAGCGACACTCGATGTAAATTTTTATCCTTAGTATTCATTGTTTGAAGCTCACTCTTCATATTTAATATTTCCTTTTATTTCCGATGTATCTACGTTTTTTTTTGACACCAAGTATGCTCATTTTATTAAATAAATTATATAACTTCTAAAACACAATTAATTGGTAAATGATTAATTATCTTGTTATTATTTTTGTCTCTAATTTCTAATTTCAATTCTGTTATAACATCATTTACTAAACACTTATATTCTGGATGCTCAAATCTCGCTGTTATAACTTCACCAAACTCTTTATTCTCAACTGGAATAACAGCCAATAATGTACTTGGCTTACCATCAAGATAATTATGAGAAGTGCTAACTTGTTCCAAATGGATATACAATGATTTATGGATAGCAAAATCTACAAATTTTTTTCCAAAATGTAATTCATTAGGTTCGAATTTACGTTCATTATTAAATCCTAATATATTTTTCAAATCTTCATTTATCCTTAACTCAATAGGAGTGTTTAATGACGCAATACCATTTGTTTCATTTACGGATAATACAATATCTTTTTTTTTAAATTCATCCGCTATTTGTTGGAAACTATAATAACCATCTTTAATCCTATGAAGTCTTTCTCCTGTTTGTCTTATAACTCCATCATAAACATTATACCAACCTACACTATATCTTATAGATTTTAAACCAATACGTTTATTTCCATCTCTGTTATCAATGTATTGTTCTAAGTTTATTGTATTATCAATATTTGAAATAGTATGAAACATTTTAATATAAAAAATGATAACAAAAGAATTTAAATATAATCCTAATGTTTCATATAATCCAGGTATTAAATATTCTAAAAAGATATAAATCTTGTAAATCAAACGATATTTGTAAATCAAAAGAGAACTTTAAAACAGCTTTTCCTGATTTATTTCAAAACTATCAAAACCCATCAATACACACTAACGAACCATGGAATGCCTGGATTCATTCTGCATTTGATTGGTGGCAATGTCAGTTAAATTTTGCAGTTTGGTGTGCAAGTACAGGATGTGGTGTTTCTTATAATGATCATATACAAAATACTTCAAATCTTACTAAATCACTTTATATGTTTCATTTATATTATTGTATTGCCAGAATTTTAAAGAACTTAAATCACCTTTACCAACAGATTCTTCTTTCTGTTATTACAAGAACCCATATGACAAAGCTGCATATCAAAAATTATGCAATGAATTTGATGTTTCTCCAAATACAGATTGGAGACAAAAGTAGAATCATCATCTAAAGGATTAGGAACTTTTCTGAATATTATAAACCAAGTGGTGAATACAGATATCATCATTCAGGGATGGTCCTTCTTTAATATTCATGATACAATTCGTCATACAAAAGATATAAGTATGGCTTGGACAACATTTATATTAGATAAATCAGAGGGTTTTACAAAAGCAGGTATTGAACGTATCAATGAAAGTATTAGAATGTTTGTATGGGCATTATTAGGGCACAATCTCAAACAAGGGTAGAAATATTAAAAGTAGGAACAGGATTTGATGCACAAAACAATTCTTAGCAAATGTACAAGATGTTATTAATAGTCCTATCGATTTACCCACTCAGATAAAAATTATCAAAATGTTTTAAAATACGCAAGAAGTAAAGTTGATTATGCTTATGGACTTGGTTTATATATGTCTCCCAGTGATATGGTATTACAAATTGACACCATTGTTGGTTATAACAATAAAATTGTAATTGCAACAGAAAATCAAACACTCGGTTTAAATGATGATTTAAATAATAAAATTTTGATTTTACCGGTCTCGATCCTGTCGATTTCCAACCAAATAAACCAAAACCGATTCAACAATCTCAATCAGAACCAAAAAATCAGAACCAGTTCAAATAGAACCAACACAAAAAATGAATATGACGAACACGAAGATAATAAAAAGCAATAATATTTGGAAGTATTGTATTAGGTATTACAGCACTTATTATTTATAAAATTTATTAATTTATTTTTAAATATTCCTAGCAGCAGCATACAATAAACCAACAACCAAAACAAGAAAAGCCCATAAGTTGTTTGCAAACCAATTTACTACGTCTTTTGTTACAGACAATAACCAAGATACAATAGAACCTATAATACCTGGTAATGCAGCTGCTAATTTTCCTGCAAGAAAAGATAATAGTTTTCCAAGATTTTTAATTGTTTTTTATCCAGTCTTGTACACCACCTTTGATGGTGGAGGAGGAGGAGAAGGAGAAAAGTAGTTCCACCAGTAAATGCCTCAACAATAACACCAATAATCATTCCAAAAGCAGTTAAAATACTAACTATTGTAATTCCTTGTTCTCTGAATAATGTTCTTATTCTTTCACCTAATGTTGTGTCTTCTTTTAATACTTTACGTATTGTTTCTTTAATTTTGTTTACTTGACTACGTAGTTTTTCTTTATTAATATTAATTACTTCTAGTCTTGCACTTCTCTCAGATTCCAACTCTCTTATTCGACTACTTATTCTATTTATTTGAAATTTATCATTGTCTTCTTTAGCTTGTTCTAATTTGGCGTTTTCTTTTGCTAAGTCTTTATTTGTTTCATTCAGTTTTGCTAATTCATTTGCAATCTCTTCTTTACTGATGTCATTGCACTGATTACACCATCCATCTCTTTTGTCATATCTGTTTGTGTTTCCATTTCTTTGTAAGTTACTCCTTCTTCTATAAAAGAAGTTTCTATTTCTTTTACATATGTTTCTGAATTACTTGCTATTTCTAATAATTCTTGTACTTCTTGTTGTGTAGATATTTCTTGTAATGTAATTTCTATATTATTGAGTTCACGAATTGGTGTTTCATTTAACATTCTCTGAAACTCTGCTCTACCTTCTATTGTTCTTTCAGGAAGTTTATAATCATCTACACCTAAAACATCTCTAACAAAATTAACACCGTATTCTCTTTGAAGAGTGCTAAATTTATAAAATTTTAATACTCCTTTTGGTAATATGTTAATGCAATATCATTACCTAATTCACCTTTTACATATAACATTAGTCTTCCATCATTATCTTCCTGACAAAAACCCTCTTCATTACGTATAGTTTGACCATTTTCATTATAAAATCTTTTCATCATTTTTTTTGTAGTTTCTTTTCAAGAATTTTAGCATCATTTTCTGATAAATCTCTTGATACTTCAGTTTCCTTATTTATAGAACTTTGAAAATCTTCATCATTTTGAAAAGTAGTTTTTTTCTTCATCATAATCATCATTTTTAAATTTAGGATTAACAAACTCAGCAACTCCTTCGGCCATTTTATTCATCTAAAATATTAGATAATAAACAATAAAAAGAACCTGTTAAAACAACTTAAGATAAAAATAATTAAATTTTTATTTAACATTATTTTACATTTTTACTAATTTTCTTTTGTTTCTTCATCCATTTATTTAATTAAAATTGATTCATAGTTTGGTGGATTTCCGTTATCAACTAAAATTCGTATAACGATTTTATTAAAGAAAATCAAAGATTTTCCATTTTTTTTAATTCGTTTTTACTCTATTTTCTGTTTCCTCAATTAGTTTTTTCTTTCATCATCTGGTAAACTTTTAAAATTACTTTTTTTTATTTTTTTCATCTCATTAAATTTTTCTAATTCATCTAAAATAAGTTTAAATTCATCTGCACTTATCTGTCCGTCAGTTAAAGATTTTGATATTAAATCTTTTATGCTGTTTAACTTGCATTCTGCCATTGTTTTAATTTCATAATGTTTTTTGATTTTGTTGTCAACTTTCTTCTAATTAATTTAACTAGACCTCCTAAACTTCCACATACAACAGCTGCAATTTGTATGGGAAGAAAGATAGGAAAAGCAATTCCTATACCAGCTAAAACAACAGATGTTGAAATTAAACTTGTATCAACACCATCAGTAACATTAACTCCGCGTTTATATTTTTGTATAGTGATTTTCGTTTATCTCTCTCATTTATTAATGTTTTTCTATTTCTGTTATTTTTGTAGTCTATAATTTTGTCCATCTTCTATAGGTAATTCTGGATATAATGGTATATCCATTGATAAATCAGGAGCTGTAGGTTGTTTCATTTTAAAAGTAAAATTGATTTTTTTTTTCTCTTAAATCCCACAGAATTCTTTCTCTGTCAGTTCTCCCAACCTTTTTTTTTTTTTTTGTTTTTTTTTTTTTTTTTTTGGTGTTTTAATAACGTTTTTTTTTATAAAAAAGTACAAGTACTATACTACTCCCCTTAGGGAAAAAATGAGTTTTATAAAAAAACCCAGGATTAAGGTTTTGGTGTGCTCTTTACAAAAAAATGTTTTTCTTTTTTTTATGGGGGTATAAATGCAAAGTGTGTTTTTTTTTCTTCTTAATTTTAAAGTTAAAAATCACACAAAAATGTTGGTAAAATTTTTATTTTGGATGTAAAAGGGTTTTTTTCTTTAAAATGGGGGGTCAAAAATTGAAGATAATTTTTTTTTTTTGGAGGGGGGTATAGGTGTGTGATATTGTGTCACCTAAAGTGCGGGATGTAGCAGTTCAAATCTTGCAACAACTCCCTGAGTTGTCTGAAAGTTACCTATTACAAAAAAATAATTGTCTCCCCTTATCCACAAACGCTATTTTTTTTTTAGGAAGTTAAATGTTTCGCCCTTTATCCTGGTGGGTCAACTGATGCAAAACCTACCAATGATATTATGTTTTTGATAACATGTTCTGTGTCTAAAGAATGTGAATAAACATATGCCACTGAGCATTAAGGAGACCACAAAAATAACATTCAAGTAAATGGTGTTGATAGTACTTTCAGTAAAACAGATTTTTCTGGTTTTCGACCCCATGAGAATCTTGTCTCTTAGGTTCACATGATTCCGACATCATTGGTCAAGGATATATAAAAATGTGACTTGTGATTAGAGGTTTAACTTTGCATGCTTACTAATTTAAATGTAACTAGTTAGAAGATAACCCAAAATACACATTCTTCAATCATTTTGGACTCTAGGGGTATTTAAAAAAAAATAAAAACCAAAACCTTCTGCATTGACAACTCTAAATATTGTACGTGTCATCAATTCAAGCTTAATCTTTCTCTGGCATCAACTATAAATCTTTTGTATATATGTGTGAGAGAGATTCTCTGGTCGGACTATTTTGTTGAACAATAATCAAAAACAAACTTTTCTTTGCAAAAACATCCAGTCAAGATTATGAATATTTTATAATCAATGTGGTTTTTAATTTTTTTTTTTTCGAAATAAACCTTTAATTTTTCACTCTCCTCCAAGAAATTAAATCAAAAGAATGAAGGATGTTTTTAAAGATTTCACTCATTTATGGGTTCTGGGGAAGAGAGGAGTATTTGCGATATTCGTTTTCGTGCTAAATTATTTCCAATTTCGTATATAACTATTTTCCTGCATTTTTTGGGCAGAATATTTATTTTCATCTTCTCTAATTATAAGGCAAGATTATATTTTTTTAAAGTTTTTACTAGACCAGCATATTTATTTCACAGATCCTCATGTCTGCACCCCCCCTCCCCCCCCTTTTCCCCTAATAATCGAATGGACGTTCTTGTCGGGTTTGTACTAATAATTATGACCTTAGGACAAATATCAATATTCCAAAACCTACAACACAATTAACGGGATAACAGGGGCTGATTCATTAACTACATTGAAGGTGAATGCACAAGGGCGATCAAAAAGGAGGTTTTTTTACAAATACAGATGTTGAAGAGCAGTAGTTGGACTTCAAAACTTATCCACTGGGAGTATCCAGGTGTATTTAAATAATCCCAGTGTCTCTGTGATGGGTATAATGACTTCCCTACATATATAGGTCGTCCGTTTGGCTTAGTTCGATGTATATATTTATACGCACACACAAAATGTCTTGTCAAAATTTGGACAGTATTCTGATGCTTCGTGTGTAGAAAGTGTTATGCTCTATGCAAGTTAAAATACCCTTTAAACAAATCTTTATGCTAAGGTATTCGCAGTTAGCCCATTTCAAGCCAAAATGTGTGCCTCTTTCCAACATGTTAACATATCCATGTACCAGTCCAAATTTCTAGCCCTTCATCCTTGTCAAAGTACTACTTTGTCTGTGTTTTAAGCTCACCTGGCCTTAAAGGCCAAGTGATTTTTTCTCATCACTTGGCGTCCGTCGTCGTCTGTAAACCTTTACAAATTTTTTTCGTAAATTTTTGTAATCTTTTACAAAAATCTTCTCCTCTGAAACTACTGAGACAAATTCAACCAAACTTGGCCACAATCATCATTAGGGTATCTAGTTAAAAAAATGTGTCCGATGACCCCGCCTCCCGACCAACATGGCCGACATGGCTAAAAATAGAACACAGGGGTAAAATGAAGTTTTTGTCTTATATCTCTGAAACTTAAGCAAAAGTATAATGGTTGCATTATTTCATTCATCAATTGTAAACAAAAATATCAGGTGAGCGACACAGGCTCCTTGGAGCCTCTAGTTATTAGATATATTTGTAATCATTCATTGGATATTTATTAAATATTTGCTACTGGAAGTGAAGCAAACAACAAGCTCCTTCCTACATCTGTGAAGATAGTAAAAAGTGTTTGTACATATTAAATTCTCAGTGTCATAAAGGGGCCTCGGTGACCGAGTGGTCTAAGTAGTTACTACTGTAATCACTAGCCAGTCAACACTGAGGTTGTGAGTTCGAACCCCGCTGTTTTCCTATCGAAGGTCGGTGGTTTTCTCCGGGCACTCCAGCTTCCTCCACCAATAAAAACTGGCCGCCACGAAATAGCTCAAAAGCGGTGCTTAAAAGTGGCGTTAAAACACCAAAAATCAAATCAAATCAGTGTCATAAAGTCAAACTAGATAAGTAATTATAATCTCTGAAAAATAAAAGTTTTAGAAAATCCAATTATTTAAATTTTCTTTGAATTAGTTTTGTGCTAAATGATAATGATCAAGTTTTTTTTTCAATATTTAGTCCTTGAAATAGTTTAAGTAATGATTTTTTTTGTGAACTGATTTTGAACAGCACACCATACAGAATTTAAACTGTATGAATAAAATGAGATATGGGGTATACCCCAATGAGACAGCAACTCAGCAACAAAAAATAACCAAAGGACAACTAGTAGCCAATAATCAGTTAGTTACAAAAGAGAATTGTCTTCACATCATGTTTAGCTCTGAATCGCCCCAATGCTTTATAAAAAAAAAAACTGCAAATGAACTTAACAGAGGTCAATCGAGTAGACAGTACTTCAGTACTTTGATTAAATTTGGTATAGTTTTTGTTCTTTGTATATTAAAAGAGACAGGGTTAGATGCTGCAGATTTTGAAACTTATGATAAACCATATAGCAAAATTAATTATTCCTAAACAGATGAAGTTTAAACAGATCTCACATGATGTCTACACTAAACAGGTCATAAATAAACTTCTTCTATGAAAGACAGTACAACATTATTCGTTTATAACAAAACAAAATCTGAAATAACAAAAAGTGGAATACTTTTTAGCTCACCTGGCCCAAAGGGCCAAGTGAGCTTTTCTCATCACTTGGTGTCCGTTGTCTGTCGTCCGTCTTTGTCGTCCGTTAACTTTTACAAAACTTCTCCTCTGAAACTACTGGGCCAAATTTAACCAAACTTGGGCACAATCATCACTAGGGTATTTAGTTTGAAAAATGTGTCCGATGACCCCGCCTGCCAACCAAGATGGCCGACATGGCTAAAAATAGAACATAGGGGTAAAATGCAGTTTTTGACTTATATCTCTGAAACTAAAGCATTTAGAGCAAATCTGACAGGGGTAAAAATGTTCATCAGGTTAAGATCTATCTGCCCTGAAATTTTCGGATGAATCAGACAATCCGTTGTTGGGTTGCTGCCCAATAAACTGTAAACAGCAATAATGTTCAGTAAAGTAAGATCTACAAATAAGTCAACATGACCAATATGGTCAATTGACCCCATAAGGAGTTATTGCCCTTTAAAGTCAAATTTAACAATTATTCGTAAATTTTTGTAATCTTTTACAAAAATCTTCTCTCCTGAAATAACTGAGACAAATTTAACCAAACTTGGCCACAATCATCACTAGGGTATCTAGTTTAAAAAATGTGTCCGATGACCCTGCCTGCCAACCACATGTCAGACATGGCTAAAAATAGAACTTAGGGGGAAAATGCAGTTTTTGACTTTTATCTCTGAAACTTAAGCAAATGTATAACGGTTGCATTATTTCATGCATCAATTGTAAGTAAAAATATCAGGTGAGCGACACAGGCTCCTTGTTTAAAGAATCTAATTATAAAGCCAGACATTTAATATCCAAATTTCGGGTTAAGTGAACATATTAACCTAGAAGCTGAGATGGGAAGATATATAAGTACAAACCCGGTGATCAGTCAAATACAGAAAATGAAAATAAATATTTTAAAAATTTAGCTCTTTATACTATATGTTGGTTATAAACAAACTTCTGTCCAAATTTCCTAAAATTCAATGAATGAAAGTAATTGATGACTGAAAAACTGTAACATCAGACTGAATCAGAATGTTAATTGTGAAAACAGCTTAGTCCATTTATCAGTAAAATAATGAAAAAAGAGAATAAATATTTTAAAGATTTTGCTCTGGATACTATATTTTAATCATAAACATGCTTCTGTCTGAATTTTTCTAAAACTCCATGAAGTTTTGACAAAGTTATTGATGTCTAAAAAAGACTTTCACCAGACTGAACCTAAATATTGACGCTGCCGATGCCGATGACGGAATCTAGGATTGCTATGTCTCGATTTCGCAAATTAAATGGTGCAGGCTCGATGTAAAGCTTTCATATGTTTGATCATACAATGAAGCCTATTATTTCATATAGTTCACGGGATATTTTAAGGTTTTCAAAAGACCCCAACAATATTATAGATCAGGCTTAGCCAATGCTTCTTTCAGAAAGAGTAAATGTAAAAATTTGTAAAATTTACTTTGTGTTTGGGAAAAGACAAAGTCTATGATTCCATTACTAAATTAACCATATCTGGAGTCAAATTACTGCACGCGTTACAACTTCCCTCGTGGTATGGACCCCAATATTTTATAAAAAAAAACATAAAATGTGACCAGCTGTTTAGCTTCTACAATCAATTATAACTTTAAATTTTTATACAAAATTAATTCTGTATCAGTACTACGAGGATCAGTGGGGTCTCCAAATGGACAGCTGTACTGATAGAAAGCTATATAACTATATTACTTTCAAGACAAATTTTGGTCATAAAGGATATCTTATTACGTTCCCCTGAGCGAAGGAGAAATTTCAATTGATACGAATTTTGCTATATAGACTTAAACAGTGTCGTTATCATGGTAATTCTGAGAGAAAAAACCACACAAAAGATATAAGAAGATGTGGTATGAATTCCAATGAGACAACTCTCCATCCAATTTGTAAAAGGAAACCATTATAGATCAAAGTACAGCCTTCAACATGGTGCCTTGGCTCACACCGAACAGCAAGCTATAAAGGGCCCCAAAAATGACAAGTGTAAAACCATTCAAACAGGAAAACCAACGGTCTAATCTATATAAAAAACGAGAAACCAGAAACACTTATGAACCACATCAACAAACGACATCCACTGAACATCAGGTTCCTGACTTAGGACAGGTGTAAACATTTGCTGCGGGTTTAAACTTTTTAATAGGTGCCAACCTTCACCCTAACCTTAAACAATAGTGTAACATCACAACACAAGAAGACACATTATAAAATATCAATTGAAATGTCTTAACTCAATCAAAAGACATATTAACAAAAACAAGTGAACATACACTGAACGAATAAATTTGATCTATGACACAATGTAAATACAAAATTAAGAAAACAAGGGGGTTAGATGTAAAACAATATCAGAAAGACAACCATAATTTTGGACAAAATGTCGCCAAATAAAATAACGTACACAGGTAAATACAAATAATTTTTGTTGTAAGGTACATGGAGTACGGAAATATTTTTCACAAAATACATAATTTTGTTGTTCATAGTATGAGAACTGAAGTGAAAATTCATTGTCATACCAAACACTTATCAAAGGTGGTATATATTAAAAATAGTGAGACGAGATATAACACTATTAAGTAAACATTAAATAACAAAAAAGCATTACAAATTATATCAACAGGTCAAATTAACATGAAAGTTCGATTTGAGAGTACTCGCAGTTACTGAAAGCCAAAAACAATTAATAATAAAAAATCATGCATCAGAGACGAAAAATCAACACTTCCAAGGGATTTAGTGTTTTAACTTCATGGACAGTCAAAGAAGACATGACTTGTGCAATGCTAAATTAAAAAGTATTGACAGGCATTAGGATAGTTAGGAGTTGTTATCCTTTTAATAAATATGTATAATGTTATAATAGATAGACTAGTCCTCTATATAGAAAATGAACGTTGATGTGTATTTATACATCCCCAAAAAACGTTTGAAAAGAATACAAATTTAGTTATGTTTTAATTTGCTGATGACAATGTATGTCTCAGGTGCACCTTAAAATAATTTGGTAAAAAACTTGTTTTAATCTATTTCCTCAAATATACTTTATACTATATATTTTTTAATATTCCATAAACCTTAAATGCTGTTTAGTGATAATGCATGTAGAAAATATTATAAAAAAATATACCAATAAGGAATTTTTTTTTATTCTATTACAGAAATAGAATTGTAGTTCATTTGATAAATGATTAGAGCAAGGGGTTTGCGAATAAAAAAGTGAACAGCTTTGACTAACGGCTGAAAACATTGTTGGGGTGCCCTTCAGCTAAGGATTATGCTTTAAACATAACAACAGAAATTGTTTTAAATAAGATTAGGTTTTTTTTTTCCTAATCAATATTGAGTTTTCTACATGTACATCTTGCATATGTTTATTTCGGCTCTTCAGATTTAATTGAAATGATCCGTACTCTTATTGCATATATAAGAAATACCCGTTAAAACGGGTTTAATGGAACATTTCACGGAGACATCAACGGGTGCGTTAATTAACGGAGGCTTTGTGAATACGAATTAGAATTAGCGGAAACTTAACGGAAATATGAACGGGTCCATTACTTAACGGATGCTTTGTGAATAAGCTCCCTGGATGTGCTACAAATTAGAGTTATTAGTCCTGGGGTGAAATCTTGCAGTATTTTGTTAAATGTCCGGCTGCGGTATTTTCCAGCAGTTTAAAAAATGACTTTCAACTTGGATAACATCTCCAATGTTAGTTAAAAAAAAACCAAATATATATTGTCTGTCAAATTTATCTGATGTGAGCAACATTTTATATTAGCATCAAGTCTGTCAAAATCTTATGTGAGCAACAATAAAGTCCGTCAAATCTTATGTGAAAAACAATAAAGTCCGTCAAATCTTATGTGAGCAACAATAAAGTAATAAAGTCTGTCAAATCTTATGTGAGCAACAATAAAGTCGGTCAAATCTTATGTTAGTAACAATGTTCATTTCTGTCAAATCTTATGTTAGCAACAATAAAGTCTGTCAAATCTTATGTTAGCAACAATAAAGTCCGTCAATTCTTATGTGAGCAACAATAAAGTCTGTCAAATCTTATGTGAGCAACAATAAAGTCCGTCAAATCTTATGTGAGCAACAATAAAGTCTGTCAAATCTTATGTGAGCAACAATAAAGTCCGTCAAACAATAAAGTCTTGTCAAATCTTATGTGAGCAACAATAAAGTCTGTCAAATCTGATGTGAGCAACAATAAAGTCCGTCAAATCTTATATTAGCAACAATGAAGTCCTTCACATCTTATGTGAGCAACAATAAAGTAATAAAGTCTGTCAAATCTTATGTGAGCAACAATAAAGTCCATCAGATCTTATGTGAGCAACAATAAAGTCTGTCAAATCTTATGTTAGCAACAATAAAGTTGGTCAAATCTTACATTAGTAACAATGTTCATTTCTGTCAAATCTTATGTTAGCAATTCCAATATAATCTTTTCTAAAAACTATTACTTTTACTTTTTTTTTGATACAGATGTTAAAAATTATTTAGATCAATTTGCCTCTCACTTTTTAGCAAGATATACATCCAAACCTTGAAAATACTGAAGATATCAGGATTGTTCATGTTGCTAACATAAGAATTTTCTGTCAAATGTCTGTCCTTTTTCTTATGATAGCAACATTATATTTAACGTGTCCTTTATTTAAAAAATATGATGTGAATAGATTTATATTTTGTCACAAAGTCTTTATTTATATTAGTATAACATGTATTCCAAAACAGAAGTTCATTGGTATTGATTAATGCCAAACAAATGGGAGTTTTTTTACTTTGTTATATATATGGAAACTGTCTAATATTAAAACCTTATAGAAAATGTGTCTATTGTATAACATATTTAAAGGTAAATAATTAATAGTATACAATATTTCTACATCTGTTCAAAATAAGTAATCAGGTTTTGGCGCAATAATCATTTCAGTTTTTCATAAAGACATTTAATCACATTAACGATTTTTTGCTTCATTATTTTTTTATCTTTCTTAAAAACGTCAACAATGGAAGATCTTGGTTTTTCAAAATACAATTGATAAGACCATTAGGCTTTGTGTATGTGACAAGATGTAAACCAATACTTTATTCACTCAATTAATTGGACTCCAATTAATAAATATCTTTTCACAGATTTTTAGTTTAAGTATTTTTCATAACTCTCTGTTTTTGAAAGCTTGTCCTCCTTTGCAACTTTATAATTTTGTTATAGAAAACAAAATAAAACGTGTCATAAATCTAAGGAAACGGAATAATATTGAGTTATTTTTCAGACCAATATATCATAACTTTGCAAATACTCTTTTCCCCCCGAATTTTTGTGTTCCACCTGAATATGCATGTGTATTCAGGTCGAATACTGATATGTAATATTTGCCGCTGGATGTGAACCCAAAACATCATTCTGTTACAGTTAAACACATAAGGGTTGATTTCTCAAATTTTAAGACACATGTATGCTTGCTTGGAGTGTAAATAGTTTATTTTGAGACAATTAATAATATTAATTAATTAATAATATCCCCCATCACTCACTCTGTCAGGATCCGCCACTGTAATGTTCATGTAATGTTTGCATTTTAACCCGTCAAGATTTTACCTATTGAAAATCACATTTCGATCTACATTTAAAAAAAATTCTCTTATCAAAATACAAAGATTTCAGTTGTAGGGATCAAAAATTTTGAATAATTAAAAATGACAGATGTTAGAAATTTTCACTGTTAGTTTTTACGGCTTTTATGAATAAGTTTTAGGATGTATCATTAATGAACATTTTCAAACTTTACAAGGGCTGATCCAGGATTTTTGAAAGGGGTGTAAGTAAAAATGAATTTTGACAATTTTATGCTCAAAATCATGGAAATCGTGAAAAACATGAAATTTTATTTAAGTAGGGTTTTTATGCCCCCATCGTAGCGGAGGCGGCATTAAGTTTTACCGTTGTCTGTCGGTCCGTACGTCCCAAAGTTGGTTTCCGTTCTCTAACTTTAGTTTGCCTCAACCAAATGTTATAAAACTTATATACAATGCTTAATACCACAAAACACAGATCAAGATTGAATTGTGGTGGCGTCACTTTAACCGTTCTAGAGTTATGCCCCTTTACAAATGGAAAAATTGCTGAAATTTTCGTTTCCGTTCTCTAACTTAAGTTAGCCTCAACCAAATGTTATGAAACTTATACACAATGCTTATTACCACAAAATATAGATCAAGTTTGAATTTTGGTGGTGTCACTTTTACTGTTCTAGAGTTATGCCCCTTTACAAATGGAAAAATTGCTGAAATTTTCGTTTCTGTTCTCTTACTTTTGAAACTCGTACAGAATACTTATTACCACAAAACTCAGAGCAAGTACAAATTTGGGTGTCGTCACTTTTACTGTTCTTCAGTTATGTCCCTTTATAACTTTATATGATTTGCAAGTGGGGGCATCATCTGTGTCCCATGGACACATTCCCCATTTATTTAACTATAAATATTTGTGGGCAATATTTTTAATTTGTCTTAAAACGTACCAAAAAATAAATCATACATATATTTCCAAAAACTGCTAATGTTTTTAGAATAACAGAAAAAAACATTCCAATCATATAATTTAAACTGAAAATCATTTTTTATTGCTTTTAATATATGTTATATTTTCACCCAGTCTAGGAAATATCACAAACACTATAATTGGTTTAAGAAAATGAAGCGAGTGAAGCACATTAACATGTTCAAGATTAGATTATAATAACAGTACTATTACAAAATAATACAAAAGAAAATTGTACATACCTCATTATCACTCTTGAAGAAACTTCTGCTTCTGACTTGATAAGTGTTGCATGCTGTATATTTCACAAGGTAATGTGTTGGTGCTTTAGTCTTATTGCTGCGGACACGAGATGTTGGTAACAAAAGACATTTTAAAGAATGATAAAACAAAGAGAAATTTTGCTACTAAAATTAAAAGCAAACAGGTTGGGTCTTAAATGATATGACAGTTCCATCCAGAATTAATAAAAAATAACATTTGGAGAGGATTACTATTTTTGATTACCTTGCTTATTTGAAAGGGCCTGTCAGTGTAAAGGTTTGATAATTACGTTATACCCTAGATGTCAAAT
This sequence comes from Mytilus coruscus, assembly GCA_017311375.1. Classification (NCBI taxonomy): domain Eukaryota; kingdom Metazoa; phylum Mollusca; class Bivalvia; order Mytilida; family Mytilidae; genus Mytilus; species Mytilus coruscus. The sequence continues at coordinate 5,977,744 of CM029606.1, forward strand.
GCACAAATTTATGGCTTTGGAATTCGTTGGGAACAAGATACCTGTCTGCATTAGAGTAATTAAATGAAATAGTTTAGAAATTAAAAAGAGAAATAGAAAAATATGCAAATAAAAATAATGAAAAAAAAAAAAGATTGGCATAAGAAAAAAAAATGAAATGAGTAAAGAGGTCTTTGGTTAAGATGGTGGTATGGTTTATTCAAGAAGCCTGTAGGAATTGCATGGCTAAATCTCCATTTTAATTTATATAAAGGAAACCGGAAAACAAAATTTTAGCCGAAAAAAATAACATTTTAATATAGATAAAAATAACTTCAGTTGAAAAAAATATAAATATTTTATACATTTATTTTGGAAAAAAATATTTTGTTGATATGGGAGATTCTAATTTAAAGGGATTTGAGGATTCACGTAGACACATATAGCATTTCATAATTTTCAAAGATATGTAGCTATTAATACAGAAAATTAAACAGAAGGAAGAAAGACCAAGTAACGGTCTTCTTTTCGCAAATATAATGTATGCCCTTTTACTTTACAAATTCATATAGGATTGAAAGCTTGTGTTCTCATGTTTTTACAAACCGGACTTGAAATAAAATCTATCTGAAATTAATCTCTAGACCTGCACAGGCCTTTGTCATAACATTCTTATTATAACATGATCAAGCCATGCTGACGTCCAAGCTGTTACATGATAACGCAATGTGGATGTTAAAGCCAATGCATACTCTTGCCATTCAGATGTACAAGTCATTACATGTTCAATTAAAACATGAGCTTGGCATGCAATAGTCTTAAGACATGACTTAAAATGTATATAGAAATTTAGATATAAAAAAGGTGATGTGGCATGATTTCAAATAAGATTACAATCCCTCTGAGTCCAAATGATGTGGATGTAAGCAAATTACGGTCATTGTAAGGCCTCCAACAATGAGCAAATTATTGTGCCAAACTGCGATATAAAATATTGTGATTTCAGAATCCAATCTTCTGTTAAAATAAAGACTTTGATAAAAGAAAATTCACAACTTAGTTTTTTTTTTTAAACCTGCCCCTTGTAGGGTGATGACACGCTTTATGCAGATTAATATCTTTATATGAAAAGTTTTATCCCATTGGGGTTGGTGGCATACATGATAGTGTTAACAAAATGCATCATAATAAAATCATCTTTATTTGAATATATATAGGTACTTTTTCATTTTCAACTTTCTGTAAAAATTACAAGTCTCGAGCTTTCATCAATAATTATTGCAATAACCCCAACTGAGTGGACCATGTAGGGTTATTGCAAGGTTAACTCTCGGCAGCTGAAGTAAAATGTACATGTACCAATTATTGATGAGTATTTTCCTGAATATGCATAATAAATTAGGCACTAGTACTGTACGTATACAGTCGATCAGGAACAACTACTTGCACAATCTAAAAAAATATTTAATAGTCATCAGCTTTTAACAAAATTCTGTATATGTGACCAAAATTTGGAAATTGAAATATGTCGATATAAGAATATTCCAAGAGAAAATAGAGTGTAAAGTTTTCAAAATTTTAGATGATGAGGAACACTTTTTCCTTCATTGCCAAATTAGCAGTTATATAAGAAATTCCCTTATAAATGCAATTAAAACCCATTATCCTAATTTTAACCAGCTTGACTCAAACTTTAAACTTGAAACTATTTTAGATCCCAATAAAGATGTTTTGTCTAGTGTTGTGGGCTATATGAAGCAATCCATCGAGTTTTGAAAATAAGGTCCACATTGGTCAATTATGTATATACTTATATATTATTAATATTAACTTGACTTGTTTAGAACTTTTTTTATGAATTGTATGTTTCTTGTATACATGTCTGCTATGTTTGCATTTTAACCTGTTAGGGTTTTACTTTTTTGCAATAAAGTTGTAAATTAAACTGAACATGCATGAAATATTTGCCACTGGACATTAAGCAACCAACAATCAATCAATGACAAAAAAATATTACTTATTGTTTCAATTAAATTCATGGAAGTTTGGATATGCAATTTAACCAAGCTAATTTTAATATGGCAATTGAAAAAATCATGTTTGATTTATTACCTGTCAATCACCTGAGTATAATAGACATGACAACCTGACAACCCATGTTTATACAGAATTAAATGTTAACACTAGTCTAGACTACACAATACAACTTTCATTGGGGACATATATGAGGGTCCATAGGGGGGTCTTTAATTTTTTTATTCTTTAAATTTTATAGCACTTTTTTTTGTCTATATAAAAATAACGCTCAATCTGTAAATTTCTCGTGAAAATGATTTTACTGTTAAACTTTATGTAATTAGATTTCTTTTATTCTCTACATTTATTTCGGTAATCCGCATTGTATTATCTAATTCTTTTATATTCCATAGATATTCTTTCTACTTAGATAGTAATCCCAATTATTCTATATTTTTTGCCTATTTTTCTCTATTCATTATTTTTTGGCCATTATTCTCTATTCTGTACACTCCATCCACACCCTTATATATAGGCTGTTTTTGTATCTTGCCTGACAAGGCCCATGATTGGTAAATAAAATAATGTCTAATATGTCTATAGGCCCTATTGCGTTTACTATTGACTTGTAATTTCAATTATATTCGAAATAAACTTGATTTCTTTACTAAGTCTGTCCGTTGTAAATCTAATATATAGAATAGAATATACCTTTTTTTCCAAATTAATGTGCTACATTAGATTTTAGCAATAAACAATTAAACGAATAGAAAAGAAAAATATTGAGGGAAAGAATTACTTGATTGATAGAATATAAATAAGACAAATAAATATATGTGATGAGTTTCCGAGAAAAACAGAGAAAAAAGCCCATTCATCGTAAAATCAATACAAATTGATTTTAAGATACACAATCAAGCAAAGGTACACTAATTTATTCACAAAACAATGCAAACAATTTAACAATTCTTTATTAACAGATGGGCATGAAGTGTGAAAACTGATAAAAGTGCATTTCATTACATTTACCTTTCAATAAACATATAGCAGCTAATTCACTGTTATATAACGTTAATTGAACAACTTCTGCCCACCCGATCTTTCGTGGACAGCAGTGGGCGAAATCTTTGAAAAATAATCGTGTCTAATATTTTAAAAGAAAAATGCGTGAAACATCCGTGCAAGCTATCAAATCTGACATTTTAAAAGAAAAGTTTCTTGCAACATTGTTGCAAATAGTTATTCCTAAATAAAATTAAGAAAAAGATCTTGCAACTTTCTAGCAAACAAACTCTTTCTTGTAACTTTGCTGCAAAATTGCTGCAATTTTCTCTCAAACAAATATTGTTGCAGTAACATTGCAAGAATGTTGCAGGTAGCTGCAACAACCTGCAACTTTCTTGCAAACACTTCTTTCAAAAAAATTTGTTTGCTGCAAACTTTTCATTTTTGTAATGGATGACGTCATAACAGACACAATTTCCATTCTTAGTATAACTTTCCATCAAAGAAATTTTCTAGGTCCAATTTCCATCAAACTTTTTACATTTCCATCCTATTTACCATCAGATGGAGAAAATGCCATCATATTTTCCATCAGGGTGTAAAAATACCATCAAATTTTCCATAAAAAAAATAACATTCCAAATTAACATCATCCTTTGATGGATTTTTTGGCTTGAGATGGAATTCCATCAAGTACCATCAACTTTCCATCAATTGTCCATCAAGTGTTGATGGAAAATGAAGAAATTGATGGAAGATCTAGGGACAGGTAATTCTTTTATGTTCCATAATCATTCTTTATACTTGTGCACCCAACTGTTCTGTATTTTTTGCTTTTTTAGCTCACCTGGCCCAAAGTCCAATCAACTTGAAACTTAGTACACATGTTCCCTATGATATGATCTTTCTAATTGTAATGCCAAATTAGAGTTTTTAACCCAATTTCACAGTCCACTGAACATAGAAAATGATAGAGTGGGGCATCCGTGTACTATGGACACATTCTTGTTTCACCCTTTTTTGCGTTTTCAGACAAAATGATCAGCAATATAAGATCAACAAAAAAGAAATTTTGTCATGAATTCTATTCTTGTCTACAATGTTGGAGAGTCCATTGCTGATTATGCACATAGACCTAGGTGAGGGACCCAGGCTCTTTAGAGCCTCTAGTTTTCTATATTCATTAGTTTTTGACTATTTTTCTCTATTCTGTATACTCTATCCACACCCTCATATGTAGGCCCAAATATATGTTGGAAGTGTCTGAGAAAACAGATAAAGCATTTCTTTTCTACAAACAAAGTCCTGGTTTGCTCAAATGGGTGATCGTATGAGGTGTATACATTTGCACACAATAAATTTGAAAAAAATTCAGAAAAAAATCTGTTTTGAGGGCACGTGGTGAGGGGTACGGTTAATTTTGAATTCAACGCAAGAAGAAATGTTGTAATCTATCAAATAGCATGATTGTGATTCTGTGGTTTATGACTATTTTTTTGAATGAATTAACACTTTATTGTTATCAAATTTACAAAATCACCGAAGTATCGTTAACTTCTGCATACAGACAAAACATGTTAAATGAAAATCACTGTGGTTCATTGGCCTTTGAATTAATAAAAGCCTATTTACAAAGCAGTATACATTAACGTTCAGAATGTCGAAATAAAAGAAATTTCATGACAGAATGTTTATATAATAAGCATTTATTTCTTTCGATAATTAACAAGGTCTTTCCATGACTTTTTACATTTAAATATGTTCGAGTTAAATCAATTTTAAGTGACAAATGGATCATATAATGACGACTTAACAGATGTAGTGACCAACTTAAGACTTTTAAGCATGTGACAATAAACGCCTATAATCAGCACATGTTATTTCATTGGCTTGATTTCTACTGTCTTTACAGTCTGTTGAAATACATCCAGTGTCACCTTGGTTATTGTACATTGTATCTACATGTCAATCACCATCAGTATTTACGACAACAATTTTAAATTGACAACTGGACATAATTGTCTCGCCTTGACGGAGTCAAAAAGCGAGACATATATATAGGTATGCTGTTTCCGGCATTGGTGGCGGCGGTGGCGTCAACAATGTATTAGTTTGTGATTAGGTCTAGTTTATGGTGAACCACTAGTGGTAGGTCAGTGATATTTAGTATGCAGTTGTATAAGCATTGGCACATCTCATTACCATGGAGATTATTTGGCCCCACCCCCTCAGTCATGGTCTATTGACTTGGAAACTTTACTTAGTTTACATGTATTAGTTTGTGATTAGGTCAGTTTCTGGGGAACCACTAGTGGTAGGTCAATGATATTTGGTATGCAGTTGTATAAGCATTGGCATATCTCATTTCCATGGAGATTATTTGGCCACGCCCCCTCTGTCATGGTCTATTGACTTTGAAATTTTTGCTTAGTTTTCATGTATTAGTTTGTGATTAGGTCAGTTTAAGTGGAACTGTTAGTGGTAGGTCAATGATAATTGGTATGCAGTTGTATAAGCATTAGCACATCTCATTTCCATGGAGTATATTTGGTCCTTACCCCTCAGTCACGGTCTATTGACTTTGAAACTGTTACTTAGTTTACATGTATTAGTTTGTGATTAGGTCAGTTTATGATGTACCACTAATGTTAAGTCATTGATATTTGGTAATACATTTGCAAGTTTCATTTCCACGGAGATTATATAACCCCACTCCCTCATTATGGTTCATTGACTTTGAAACTTTTGCATAGTTTACAAGTTAATGTTTGTGTTTAGGTTTGTTTAAAGGGAACGACTTATGAAAAGTCAATGGTATTTGGTATGCAGTTGTATTAGCATTGGCACATCTGATTTCCATGGAGATTGCTTAGCCCTGTACCTTCAGTCGTGGTTCATTGACTTTGAATATTTGCATAACTTACATGTTAAAGTATTGCTATTTTAATTTCAACATTTGCATTATCAAAATAACAAATAGGCGAGACATATCTCTGTGTTAACAGTTTATTTCAATTAATGTAAACTCATTGATGTAAAATCAATACAAACTGAACTTTATATAAATAATTAAATGAAGGCAATAATTTATTTCCAAAACAATGCAAACAAATTCACAATTCTCAATGATATAATGTTAATTGAACGACTTCCGCCCACCCGATCTTCCGTGGACTGCAGTTGGCGTTGATCCCACTCTATACTGAGAATCCATGGGTGGGCGTGGACCAAAGATGTCCACCCAATGCCCAAGCCCACCGTGGATGCGTGGAAATGACAAAGTACACCTGGGCTGTAGACTACTGTGTATGCTGTGTCAAATGTTTAATCACAATCCAAATTCAAAGCTGTATCAAGCTTGAATGTTGTGTCTATACTTGATTTAACTGTTCAGGGTTTGACCTCTGCAGTTGTATCAAGCTGCGTCCTGTGGAGCATTTATTTAATACAGAAAATATCATAAATTACCAATTCAGTTAGCATTATGTTCCAGTGCAATGAATTTTTAATCGATAAGGGACTATGTATTGCCATGCAATACTTTCAAGAATGCTTGTTCTAATTTATTTGCCCGTGATATGTAATATGGTACACCCTTGTCCGTCTTTCAGTTCGCCCATATGCCTCCCTGTCTGTCTGGAGAATGCTTTAATAAAATTTAATGAAATGTTTATGCAATTTTTGAATCGATGGAATAAATCTTTACTTTGATTTTCAAAAATGTGTTTGTCTGTCGTTCCATAGTTACTATACATCAGATGTATGTCAGTTTTGCTCATGTTGTTCATTTACTTAAGTACACTTGGTTTGACTTATTTGAATATACACTACCGGTAGTCTATTGTTGGGATTGATAAAAGTAGGCTCCTTTGTTATCATTTAATTGTTTTCCTCTGTTACTCTATGGTGCCCTTACCCAATTATGACCTGATTTCATCTTGCATGAGCAACACCACCAATGCCACATGTGTAGCAGGACCTGGTTAACCTCCAAGATCAGAGGTCATCCCTGTATTTGTTGGTTTAAGTGTTGCTCAATATTTGGATTTCTGAATAATGTTTGGTATGGTTTCTAATTTTTTTTACCGGTCTGTGATGATGGCGAGGTCTAAATCATTTGAATAAAGCTTCATATTTCAGGAGCTGGAAGACCTTCATGCTTCAAAGCTTAAATACAGATGATGCTTCATGTTACGAAATTTCTGTCAGCCATATGTACATAGTCCTTGACCTCATTTTAATGGTTCAGCCAGTGCTAAAAAAAACTGTTTAACACATGAATTTCTGGCTTATCATGCTTATTAGTAATATGAACATTTTTTCATTTTCATACTAGAGTTATGGGAATTGACTAGATTAACGAAATATTTTATATGTTGTGAATTAACTCACTATGCTAGGATCAATTAACTCTTTACACTTTATTTAAGCATTGCGCTAGCTGAGGAAGGTAAATTCATGAAAGCGCTTTGGATCATAAAATTTGTAAAGTGTTTATTTCATTTACATGGTTGTTGGAATTAGGGAAACTACATGCACTTTTATTTTAACTGATTCTTATTCAATGCCTATAGTTTTTCATTTTATTCTTGCATCCATTTTAATATGCATATACAAATGTTGTATCTTCCTCTACTGTTACAACTGTTTAACTTTATATAAATGCTTTATATAGATATAGGAAGATGTGGTGTGAGTGCCAATGAGACAACTCTCCATCCAAATAACAATTTATAAAAGTAAACCATTATAGGTCAATGTACGGCCTTCAAAACGGAGCCTTGGCTCACACCAAACAACAAGCTATAAAGGGCCCCAAAAGTACTAGTGTAAAACCATTCAAACGGTAAAACCAACGGTCTAGTCTATATAAAAACGAGAAACGAGAAACACGTATAAATTACATAAACAAACAACAACTACTGTACATCAGATTCCTGCTTGTATTCCTATTATACTGGAAAAGAAAGTATATGGTATATCAAATGACATAAAATCAACACTGCACCTGATAAAACTTTAAGCAAAGGTACAACACTTTTATTGCTGTTCTTCATTTCACACTGAGGCCTTCAATATTTAACCAAAAGCTTTATCTCACTGCAAATTCTAGATGGCTACGTATACTATAACTTAGTTGGAGCAGAATCTCTTTAACAGATGTCGATGACACTTCATCAGTGCATTTAAGAAAATAGCTACAGGGTAATATCAACAAATTATGAAATATATTTGGCAAAGAAATTTTAAAAATACGATCATGAATTGCCCAACATTTTCGCTGTAAAAGGGAAAATCATTTTAAAATTGTGGTAACTTCGAGGCGCATAAAAATACATGTTAGATAACTTTACAGTAAATTACTTATGAAAAGGACATAATAGGCACTTTTATTGCTGTTTCTCATCTCAAAGTCACAATGATGCCTTCAACAAAATCCTCTCCGACTAGGTTCAAAAGGGCCCTTAACTATTGTTTAATCATCTAATTTTGGTAAAACTAAATATTTAATATTTACAAACAATGAAAAAGGTGCATAATAGAAAATACTTTTATTATAATAAATTGTGTAAACTATTGTTCTTCATATAAATAACTTCATATCTTTGACTTTGTAGATGAAGTCCCAACTGAAATAAAATTAATGACTGACAAGAGATCTGTCGAATTGTACCTTAAATTACTTGAGTCAGGCTCTGAGAAAAGAGAGACATACGTTTAGTAGTAGTTGGAAAGAAAGGGCGGAAAGACCTCGTTGATTAAAAGATTGTTTGATGAAGATAATACAGATGTAACCAGTACAAATGGAATAGAAATTCACAAAATTAAATGCAAAGCAATGTCTGATGATGGAATATGGAATAAATTAGATGGTATGAAGTTTAAAGTTAAAAACAAATATGACAAAAGTTTTGAAACTATGAATCAATCAATTCCAACATACTTCAATTTACGATCTGATCTGTATTGACAAAATGTAACTTTAAATATGGACACATGTGGATGCAATTGAGAACAACAAGCCTTTTTAAGTCTTATATTAGGTGAAGGTCTTATTGGACCTCCTCAGACAGAAGGATGCTTTCCGGGCATAAGTGTCCACATTAACTCTTTTATAAAGCTTCATATTTCAAAAGATTAATGAGCTAGTTTGTCATTATCTGGTTTACTGATGCCTAATCATCTGAGGTTTCAGTCTGGAATATATATGTTGTTTTAGGCTCTGAAGTTTCCTGATTATATCCCTTTCACAGATACTGAAGGTACCAGGTCATCTTTTGGTAGGTTTCAACTGAGCTTGACCTCCTTTTCATGGTTATTTGGGTCACATAATTTTCCATGATTAGATCTATTCTTAGATAATATAAGTAATGAGTCAACTATATTTGGTGTATAGAACAATTGCAAGGTGTATATGTCCATTTGAATGGGTTTATATGACTTTGACCTAATTTTCATGGATCATTTTTGTGCAAAGCTTATTTTATATCTGTATTATGACATTAACCCTAGGGATGACTGGGGTATAGAAATAAGGTCATCTCTAAAATTTGTCTACATCTAAAATTCAATCATATCAGTTTCACAGGCTAGACATTTCAGTGTATGCAATCTTTTAAGTTCATCTGTCCCTAACCTTGACCCTTATAAATAGATTGTGAAACTTCAATTTTTCTGTCAGACACAGGCTAGACATTTCAGTGTATGCAATCTTTTAAGTTCATCTGTCCCTAACCTAGATCCTATACATATTTTGTTAAACTGAATTTCTTTCTGTCAGACACAGGCCTGACATAAAACTTTGCTGATCCTTCCAGAAATTTGGTGGATCTTCATTTTTTGGAAATTATTACCTTATTTGTAAGAACAGATGTTAGGGTGAAATAACATACGAAAATTTTATTCTGTAACTGTTTATTGTTTATTGTTTATTTTATATCTTTAACTAAATAAACAGTTTTTCTTCATGGAGATAAGGGTCTAAATTAAATCAATAGATTTTTTAATAATTTGCCAAAATATAGTTTATATCATTCAAAATTTTAATAGAAAGTATGGGTCAAAGGACTTTTTCAAGCTTCAGATTGTACAAAATTTTCTATAGATTTTGCAACCAGTGAAAACTAATTCTGAACGATAGGAGGTAAACTAAATGATAGAATTTTCAGAAAATAAAATGAAAAATTTGGGTGGCAGAACTTGTTTTCTTGCTACCAAACAAAATATGTAAATTTACAACACAGTCTATTTTTAAATAGTTGGTTAATCTGAGTTATCACCCTTATATGGCTAATTTAAAATAAAATTGAATCATACAAAAATAATTGTTATATGTGGAAACAGTTCTAATTAAAGATAAAACACATTTTAGGTGAAAAATCTTACAAATGAATTACAATCCTATCTCAAAATTGCATATTTCAATAAAGATGTAGACCAATTTTTTCTACTATTTTACAATCTAAGATGGTGGAAGACACCCGATCTCCCTTACACAAGTTAAGAAAGAAAGAAAAAAACAATTACCTTATTTTCTATTGATAGGAAACTATGAAGAAACTGAAACTCATGCAAGACTATTGAAAGAATATGAGGAAAAACTTCAGGACAAAGGAACAACAAAAGAACCAGTAGAATCCCACATTGCCATTAAGGACAATACACCAGCAACAAATTTTGATGAATCAAAGAAATCAGGGCAGTATATCAGCAGCCTAAAATAATGACACCTTTAGTAACCACTGATTCTCAAGTTGAACCTCCATTAACTACTGAATCTCAAGTTGAACCACAAGGAACGTCGCAGCAACAAAACAAATCAATAGAACAGGCAAAATGGATATTGAAGCCATGCTTAAATCTAGTGTTGATTTCCATGACAAAGAGGAGTATGCCACATTATTATTATGGGATTTTGCAGGAGATGAAGAATTTTACCACACACATCAGACCTTTTTGTCACAAGATGCAATGTATCTTGTTGTTACAAAACTCAATGAAGCTGACGATCCTAATGCCCAAGGTAATATATTATATTGATCAATCTGTAAGTTATAAAATGATATTTCATATTTTTCCTTAGATTTAAAGATATATTTACCAAAACTCTTGTCCTCAAACAGACTTAATAAATAATCATTTCATTTGTGATTATACATTTTGTTAATTGTCATCTAGCTTCTGCATTATGGGCTGATATGTAAAGCCTTACTAAAGTTTCAAAGTGGTTGATTGTAATATGTATATTAAAAGAAGTAAAATGTGTATTTGTCATTCCTCTGATGATTTTGTTCTATTTTAAAATGGAGCTGACGTGTGTGGTTCAAATTAATTACGTAACTAGTTGATGAATTTTCGTAACTTAGAAATCTGTAGTACCGGTAATTTATTTTTATGAAAGAAAGGTGACGTGATAGTATGTTCTTATTCAATACTTCAAATGAACATAAATCATTTATTGTCGAGCCTTGACTTTTTTGAAAAGCGAGACATAGCGATCCTACACATTTCGGCGGCGTCCCCAAATATTCACTCTGTGGTTAAAGTTTTGAAATTTTAACTTTCTTAAACTATCCTGGATTTCTACCAAACTTGAACAGAAGCTTGTTTATGATCATAAGATAGTATCCAGAAGTAAATTTTGTAAAAAATATCCTGTTTATTTCCGTATTTAACTTATAAATGGACTTAGTTTTTCTGCCAGTTAACATTACATTCACTCTGTGGTTAAAGTTTTAAAATTTTAATAACTTTCTCAAACTATCCTTGATTTGTACCAAACTTGGTCAGAAGCTTGTTTATGATCAAAAGCTGGTATCTAGAAGGAAATTTTGTTAAAATTTTGTACCTGTTTATCCGTATTTTACTTATAAATGGACTTAGTTTTTCTTCCAGTTAACATTACATACAGTCTGCAGTTAAAGATTTAAACCATTTATTAGATTCATAAACTATCCTGGATTTTTACCAAACTTGGACAGAAGCTTCTTACAATCAAAAGATTGTATCGAAGAAATATTGTTATTATTTTTTCCTCATTTTGTTGAGCCTGCGATTAACAGCAAAAGTAGACGAGACACTGGGTTCCATGGAACCCTTACGAATTTTAAAGAAAAACTGAACACCGTTATTTGGTAATCAGCTCGCCTCGACAGCACAGGTAGCTTATTTTATTACAAATAAAACACAAATGTCAAAGTAGCTGTCATCGACCGCTGTGAAGGGGCCTCGGTGGCCAAGTGGTCTAAGTAGTTACTACTGTAATCACTAGCCTGTCAACACTGAGGTTGTGAGTTCGAACCCGCCGTGCGGGTGCACTCGACTCAATCTTAATTGACTAGGATTGTCAGTTTTCCTATCGAAGGTCGGTGGTTTTCTCCGGGCACTCTGGCTTCCTCCACCAATAAAAACTGGCCGCCACGAAATAGCCCAAAAGTGGCGCTTAAAAGTGGTGTTAAAACACCAACAATCAATCAATCAATCGACCGCTGTGATCACATATAAACACAATCTTCAATTAAAAATATTCTATAACTTGAAAACAAAATCTTTACAGTTATACAGATCATATATATTATTTACTACATAACAAATGTACTTCCCTCTGAAGTAAAGGTTGGGTGGGTGGGAAACGATACTGTTATGTCGTAAAGCAGACCTCGAATGACAATTTTGTTTAGAGGGCTAACAAACTGCCCTATCACCCTGAATTAGCTCTTTCAGATATGTGATATTCAATTTAAAATACTAATACTGAATGTTCTGTTATTTTTTAATCAACATTGGTAACTGGGACAAATACAAACATTTTAACATGATTAATAATTTTAAAAAAAGGATACAGTAATCACATTAGTTTGAATGTATTCAATGCATTCTTGAAACTTGTAAACTTTAAAAATTGTTATAGTTGAAATCTAATTTAAACATGCTAAATTGTCTTCATTATATAAAACTTGAATCTTCACTACTTTGACAAAGTAAGACAATTGTGAAAAAAGATAGCTGTGGAGTCGGTCAGATAGGACACAGTGCGAAATAAAGTATTAGAAAAATTAACAGAAGTTGGAATAAATGATTTAGGAATTCATTATAAGTTGTTGAAATTAACTCAAGAAAGCTTATTATAATTTCTTAATAATTCTGTGTGAAGTTTATAACTTTATACCATTACTGCTATCTTTACAAAGCACCTGATTACAAAACAGTTGTTAAACGATAAACACATAAAGATGTTTTGTTATGCCCCACCTACGATAGTAGATTCGCCCCACCTATGATAGTAGAGGGCATTATGTTTTCTGGTCTGTGCGCTTCAGGTTAAAGTTTTTGGTCAAGGTAGTTGTTGATGAAGTTGAAGTCCAACTAATTTGAAACTTAGTACACATGTTTCCTATGATATGATCTTTCTAATTTAAATGCCAAATTAGATTTTTGACCCCAATTTCACGGTCCACTGAACATAAAAATGATTATGCAGTAGGGCATCCGTATACTATGGACACATTCCTGTTTAATATAAAATAGAAGACGTGGTATGATTGACAATGAGACAACTCTTCACAAGAGACCAAATGACACAGAAATTAACAACAATATGTCACTGTACAGCCTTCAACAATAAGCAAAGCTCATACCACATAGTCAGCTATAAAAGGCACCGAAATGACAAATCTAAAACAATTCGAAGAGAAAACTAACGACCTAATTTATGTACAAACAAATGAACGAAAAACAAATATGTAACACAGCAACAAACGACAACCACTGAATTACAGGCTCTTGACTTGGGACAGGCACATACATACAGAATGTGGCGGGTTAAACATGTTAGCGGGATCCCAGACCTCCCTAACCTTGGACAGTGGTGTAACAGTACAACATAAGAACGAACTATAAAAACAGTTGAAAAAGGCTTAACTCATCAGATGGATACAAATAGAAATACATCTAACTAAAACATAGAGTGGACGTGGCGGTTACTTGTACATCCCAACATTAAAAAGACACTGAGTACAGATCTGAGATTATTCGCAGTTACTGACAGCTAGTTCAAAGCCAATAACAACTAATAAAGAAATCCTGCATCTAAGACTAAATGTTGTTATATCTAAAGGTCACACGGTGGCATGTAGTTGTTTACATCCTTGTATTGTTGTCTCATTTGTAATCATATTACATTTCATCTATGTTTGAAGAACCATGCGTAAAGTATGAACTGTTTACTTAAAATCTAACATAAAATATTCATTATACACAAATAATTTAAACTGTTGAAAATGCAAAAGCTTATATTATATAGAGTATCATGAATTCTCAAGAAACAAATTTCAACAGAACAATTTTCACTTATTCTGATTATATTGTGCAGATATCATTAGTATCATCATCTCTTGATCAATACTGCAGCATTGTTAACACATGGACAGATAATAGTATATTCTGATTACATTGTACAGATATCATTAGTATCATCATCTCTTGATCAATACTGCAGCATTGTTAACACATGGGCAGATAATCATGTATTCTGATTACATTGTACAGATATCATTAGTATCATCATCTCTTGATCAATACTGCAGCATTGTTAATACATGAGCAGATAATAATTTATTCTGATTACATTGTACAGATATCATTAGTATCATCATCTCTTGATCAATACTGTAGCATTGTAAACACATGGGCAGATAATCATGTATTCTGATTACATTGTACAGATATCATTAGTATCATCATATCTTGATCAATACTGCAGCTTTGTTAACACATGGGCAGATAATAGTGTATTCTGATTACATTGTACAGATATCATTAGTATCATCATAGATCAATACTGCAGCATTGTTAACACATGGGCAGATAATCATCTATTCTGATTACATTGTACAGATATCATTAGTATCATCATATCTTGATCAAAACTGCAGCATTGTTAACACATGGGCAGATAATAGTGTATTCTGATTACATTGTACAGATATCATTAGTATCATCATATCTTGATCAATACAGCAGCTTTGTTAACACATGGGCAGATAAAAGTGTATTCTGATTACATTGTACAGATATTATTAGTATCATCATAGATCAATACTGCAGCATTGTTAACACATGGGCAGATAATCATCTATTCTATTACATTGTACAGATATCATTAGTATCATCATCTCTTGATCAATACTGCAGCATAATTAGCACATGGTGATATGATAATTTATAAGCCGTGATAAAATGCTAGTCGAGAGAAAGACACCTTGAGAATTTTGTCATCATCTCTGTCATATGGGCCCTTTGTTTTATATCCTTTTGTGTATCAGTAAAGCTACTTCTATTGACGACTCTTTTATAACATTGCCATAAAAGCGTGAGGTTTGGCTAGCCACAAAACCAGGTTCAACCCACCATTTTTGTCTCGCCTTGACAGAGTCAAAAGCGAGACATAGGTATGCTGTTTCCGCGCCGCCACAGGCGTCAACAATGTATTAGTTTGTGATTAGGTCTAGTTCATGGTGAACCACTAGTGGTAGGTCAATGATATTTGGTATGCAGTTGTATTAGCATTGGCACATCTCATTACCATGGAGATTATTTGGCCCGCCCCTCAGTCAAGGTCTATTGACTTTGAAACTGCTTAGTTTACATGTATTAGTTTGTGATTAGGTCAGTTTATGGAGAACCACTAGTGGTAGGTCAATGATATTTGGTATGGAGTTGTATAAGCATTGGCATAGCTCATTTCCATGGAGATTATTTGGCCCTGCCCCTCATTCATGGTCTATTGACTTTGAAACTTTTGCTTAGTTTTCATGTATTAGTTTGTGATTAGGTCAGTTTAAGGGAACTGTTAGTGGTAGGTCAATGATAATTGGTATGCAGTTGTATAAGCATTAGCACATCTCATTTCCATGGAGAATATTTGGTCCTTACCCTCAGTCATGGTCTATTGACTTTGAAACTTTTGCTTAGTTTACATGTATTAGTTTGTGACTAGTTCAGTTTAAGATGAACCACTAATGTTAAGTCAATGATATTCGGTATGCAAATGTATTGGCATTTGCAAGCTTCATTCCATGGAGATTATATAACCCCACCCAAAATTATGGTTCATTGACTTTGAAACTTTTACATAGTTTACAAGTTAATGTTTGTGTTTAGGTTTGTTTTAAGGAACATCTTTTGAAAAGTCAATGATATTTGGTTTGCAGTTTTATTAGCATTGGCACATCTAATTTCCATGGAGATTGTTTAGCCCTGTACCTTCATTCATGGTTTATTGACTTTGAATATTTGCATAACTTACATGTTAAAGTAGTGCTATTTTAATTTCAACTTTTGCATTATCAAAATAACAAATACGCGAGACATATCTTTGTGTTAACAGTTTATTCTTAAAATGTCCTGTACCAAGTCGGAAAATGGCAGTTGTTATCTTATAGTTCGTTTCTGCTTCAGTGTTTCTGTTGTTTCGTTGTTTTCCTCTTATAGTTGATGTGTTTCCCTCGGATTTAGTTTGTGACCGGATTTGTTTTCTCTCAATCGATTCATGACTTTCGAACAGCGGTATACTACTGGTGCCTTTATTTATAGTAACATGTATCTGATCTATAATGATGCATGAATACTATAGCAGGATATTATGCAATTCCCTCAGTTGCTGTTTGTTACTTTGATTTATCTCTCCAAAATCAATTTACGGTATTTGTTTATCAGAAAACTATTGTCACCTTAATTTGAATTAATAAATACTGGCAATCTTCATTCCACTTGAATAAATGCTGATATAAAATCGCTGTACTTTGACTTTGTAGCTTTATTCCGACTCTGGATTGACTCCATACATTGCTACAGTAGAAGAGAAGAGCAAAATATTATATCTGATGACAAGACGACTACGTCAGGTGATCTTGATCCACCAGTAGTTATTGTTGGCACATGGAAAGATGCTGTGACTTCAGAAGCAGACATGGTATATGATGTTTACAAATTGGTACAGATTTAGACACATTGCTATTGTTTCAGGTGTTTGTTCTGCTCTTTATACGACCGAAAAAAAATTTTGAGTTCATATAATGCTATCATGTCGTCGTCGTCTGAAGACACATTTGGTTTCTGGACAATAACTTTAGTTTAAGTTACTGGATCTCTATGAAATTTTACCAGAAGGTTCAATACCACAAAAAGAAGGTTGGGATAGATTTTGGGGTTATGATACCAACAGTTTAGGAATTAGGGCCAAAAATAAGCATTTTGTAGTTTCGGACAATAACTTGTGTGTAAGTGTATGGATCTCTCTGAAATTGTACAACAAGGTTCCATATCACAAAGGGAAGGCTGGGATTGAATTTGAGGGTAATTGCCCCAATTGTTCAGGAATAAGGGGCAAAAAGGGCCAAAACATGCATTTTCTAGTTTCAAGACAATAACTTGTGTTTTAGTGAAAAGCTTCAAGAAGAAATCTTCAATTGCACAGTATTGCACAATAGCAAGAAATCTTCAATTGCACAGTATTGCGCAGTAGCAAGAAATCTTCAATTGCACAGTATTACGCAATAGCAAGAAATCTTCAATAGTACAGTATTGCGCAATAGCAAGAAATCTTCAATTGCACAGTATTGCGCAATACCACAGTATTGTGGTATAGCAATAAATCTTTAATTGCACAATAGCACAGTATTGCGCAATAGCAAGAAATCTTCAATTGAAAATAAATACAAATCTTTTAACCAATTTCAATGAGATTAATTTAAAGTCTTTAATTTTTGGGGTTCTAACCTTGTATTACTATTTTGGATATTCGGCCCCATTTTTAAATTGGTCTACATTGAGGTCAAAAGGGTTCAAAATTTAACTTTGTTTGATTTCATCAAAAACTGAATTATTCCGCTGTATGCTGAATCTTATTTTGCATTTAGATTTTTATTTTGGGCCCTGTTTTCAAATTAGTCCATATTAAGGTTTAAAGGGTCCAAAATTAAACTTTGTTTGATTTCAGCAAAAATTAAATTTTGATGTTTTTTTATATGCTGAATCTAATCATGTTGTTAGATTTTGATATCAGACCATTCTAGGTAAATTAAATGTCCCATTTCAAATTTTTAGATCTTTGACCACATTTATTTTGTATCAGAAACCTATATTATGTCAAAATTTGATCACAATCCAAATTCAGACAGTATCAAGCTTGAATATTGTGTCCAAACTTGACCCAACTGTTCAGGGTTCGACCTCTGCGGTTGTATCGGGCTGCGCTCAGCGAAGCATTTTATTAAAGGATTATATTATTTTGTTTAAAAGTGGAATCATACCAATATTATTTAAGAATTCTTTTTGTGTTTTTAAGGGTATAAAAAATTATTTTGTATGAAGTGCAGAAGCAATAATCCTGGACCTGGATTTCCATAATCATGATTGCGAGGATACTTATCTGTCTACAAGAGTTCATCTGACCTTGCCACCATTTTTAAGCAGTTAAGCTGCTTTATGCGAGCACCCTAGATTTGTGTACTACCCAATAAATCCTGAAATACGTGCCATTATTATTATCTAGCTGGCTATTATGTTATTTATAACTAATTAAACACTTTTTCATACTTTTAATTCTGGATTACAAAAATATGAGCAGAAAAACCTTAAGGTGGTATGGGTGTCTTCCGCCATCTTGGATTGTAAGCAGAGAACCTAAGGTTCAGATTTTCAATCAAGTTAGCAAAATTTGATATAGGAATGCAGATAATTAACGTGAATTTTCATTTAAAAGAACACATTTATAAGATTATAACTTCTGAGTATTAATATTTTTACAAGTGTAAATGATTATTTTTAGTTGATATCAATGTTTTAATTGTGGCATTTTAAGGGGAGGTTACTCTGAAACAGTGCATTTTCTGAAGGAATCTACATGGCATTTTCCTATTTTGTAT
The DNA here is from genome assembly GCA_017311375.1 of Mytilus coruscus. Lineage (NCBI taxonomy): Eukaryota > Metazoa > Mollusca > Bivalvia > Mytilida > Mytilidae > Mytilus > Mytilus coruscus. Next base: position 5,996,670 of record CM029606.1, read on the forward strand.
TTTAGCCGAAATAACGACGGTGACCCTATCTTTTCTTTTGATATTCTTAAAGCATTGTCTGAAAGCTACCTTTTCCTAATTTATTTTACAATTCTATCATTTTGTTTAGTTTCTAATCACAAAATGGTGTTTTTCCTGTATAATCCATACAAAATATGTCATTTTGTCACAACCTGTAGCTTGAAAAAATGCACGGTGACCTATCTTTTTATTATATTTTGAACATATATCAATAGATACTACGTTTTGGCAAAGTATGAACAAATTCTATCATTTTATTTTAGACTCCCATACCACCTTAAATGATTGTCGAACCACCCAAAAGTTTTGAAGTTGCACATAGGAAGAAGTGCTCAGTAGAAATCCTTATGAAGTTTATTATCCCTGTGCTTTTGGCTAAGATGTCAAAGAACAATTGTATGAATTATTTCATCGAAAATCTCTAATTACAAGTCGTTTACATTTGACAAATGGCAAAAGCGCAGGAATATTGTATAACGGTTGGGACTAATATGACACGGAGTTGAAGTCTCAGTTGGCGGTAATTTTAACTTCGTCGACAAAACGTAAATCAAGGACGTTTTAAATTTGATGGATTCTAATAATACAAAGGTAATTATTATTAATAATTTTATTTGAGATGAGTGTGATTATTAAAATCATCTTAATTAAATGTATGTTATTTGTATTCTTGTTATTCTTGTTAATATTATTCCGTTTATCTCGTATTAAACTGATCTTCATGCTCGTCAAAACAAGTTGTTGTTATTTATGAATGAAATCAAACTAGAGATCTGATTGGTCGATGTCAAGGTCATTTCAAGATGGTTTCCTTTGTGTTTTAAATTCAGGCTTTGGTGTTACAGCATGCCACATGTGCTTTGATTTAGCTAAAGGTGCTTCAAACAATATTTAGATTAATACTTTATCAATAATTTGCTATAGGACGGCATTATTTAACTTCCAAAGTCGCATATTTTTGTAAAATATTAAGTATGCAATTTGTGCGTCTCACACCGTAATTGTTTTGATTTACAATGATTTTTCATATCCGTAATGGAAAAACAACTTTTTGATGTTTCTTCTTGTGAATTTTTCATATTTAAACACTCGTAAAGTGTTCTTGAATCATTTCGATGCATCTTTCAGCAAATAGTTATCAAAGATACCATTGTAATTTAATACGCCAGACATGGTATCGTACAACTTGATGCTGGTTAACGGTTTTTCCATGAAAATACTGCCAAAAAATTGCATGATAAGAAAAGAGGTAACGTTGTAAATAAATAATAAATAAGCTTTAATTATAGTCGGCAAGGTATACAAACGTTGTACTTTAGACTTAGTCTTAACGTTTTCAACAAGTTTAAACATTATTTATTTATTTGTATTTGTTTTATTTCAGCTTTATTCCAATCTGTATTAAAGCCAGTATTGGTATCGACAACGTATTCATACAGATACAGATACAGAATCTTTGGGAATGGCTAATACTAGAACAGGCAAAATTAAGGCATACATGTACAATACATGATTCTCTGTAGCAACTGGATTGTCTATTCACCACAATAATTCCATAATAGCAATGAAACTCTAGACTACTATGATGTTATGAAGATATTTACATGTATATCTACATATATGATCAATTTTGAAGATTGTTTATGCCAGGTCTCATCATGTTGACTAGTCCGACAAGTTTTGGTTCAGCTTTCTGACAGGAATTATTATAAACTTGCCAGCAGTTACAACACATGAATATTATTTGTTATTAAGTGTGCCTATCGGTCTAGCAATTTTTAGAGTCGCTGAGACTGTTTAACGATACTTTCAGAACTATGATCATGATATGTCAGAATCTGTGTAACTGTTACTACAGAAGGAGATATATTATTATCCCGGCTTAGTATATTTCTAGGAATTTGATTGGTTAACGACGTCGTTACAAAACCCATAGCCCTGGGTGTTGCTAACCCATATCCCGGACATTGCTACCCATTACATCGGGAATTTTACGCGTTTTCCTTAGTTCCATGGTTGTTCCTTATGAAATATCGAATTCTGTAGATTTTCCATGATGTCTATATAATTAAATATTTAATCCACTAACGATTTTATCTTATTATATCGATTATTTGCACTCATTTTAGTAAATGCATCACTATGCAGCCACATTGTCAATGAATGGTACTACTGACCTAACTGTGCAAATGACCCATGTTGACGTCACACCATTTATGATGTAACTCTCACAACATTGCGCCAAATTCGACCCATTTCAGTTTCTCTGTCTCTTGTTTAAAACGTCTTACCAAAGGTAGTACCCTACACCCGTTAAAATATGTCAAATTCCCAAATTTCAATAAAAGATATTTAAAAATAAAAAACGTTGCTTTCACGTTTAACTTTGTGGTCGAATTTCTCTAAAATCGCCAGATTTAGACTCAGACCGGCGATGAATTCGTTATCTACGTTCATATCCGTAGATATGGATATTTAACACCCTTCAGTACCCTGTACACCCTTCAGCTGCGCCTCAGGATGTACTTGGATACTTCAGGGTGTTATAATATTCATATCTACGGATATGAACGAGATAACTTATATTGTGCACTAAGAAGTATGCCGAGTTATCAGAAACTTTTGCATGAAGTTATATAAAGATAGTTGGAATTCATGATATTGATGCAATGTACACATGAAATATTTTAGTTTAATTTATATTCTAATTAACAATCCAGGAGTAAGGTTAAATTGTACCAAGGAGAATTACTTATTACCATAATTACACAGCAGTATTTTGATTGTGGATTCTTTTCAATTTTATTATTTACTGAATGCATATTTGTCACTTGTTTAATGCCTTGTTCACACGTAAGTTTAATTTGAATTGAATGCGAACCGAGTTCACACAATCTTCTTTTTTTAATTTCGAATTGAATTAAAATCTAATGCGAATCGAATTCGCTAATCGCGTTCACACACTCTTCTTTTTTTAATTCGAATCTAATTCAAATTGGCTAATTTGCGTTATCCAATTCTCATTAGAAATATGTTTTTTGTTAATACGAGTTAAATTAATTCGATTAAACTCTGGTGTGGACACTTTCTAAATTGTAATTCGAATTAAACTATAATAGATTAATTGATAAATTGAATTAAAAGTTAACGTCATTTGGACAGTAAAGCGATATTGACACGTATTGCAATTCGAAGTAGAATTTACTTTTGGACATTAAACATGTTAAATGTTTCGAATGCGTATTAAACTAATTCAAATCAGTTAATGCTAATCAAAATCGAATTATGTGTGAACGCAGCATTGATATATAAATAAAGAATATGAAAATATTAAAAAAGATGGACAAAATATTTGTATTAAATTTGATGCAATTTTTGTCGCCTTGACAGAGTCAAACAGAGAGACATATATATATATATATATATGTATATATATAGAAGTCTATAAAAGGACCAACCAGCAAATTTACTATGTACGGATCGTCTAGAATAGACGATACTGTGCAGATAAGGAAAAATTATATAAGTCTAAAAATTTGCACAATGATACTAATATAAGATGGTATTATACAAAGAAGTTGTTATTAAATCGTGTTGACAAATATTTTGGCTTAACAAATAGCCTTCGTCGGTGTCAATGATTTTAACAATATATATATATACAAGTCTAAATTGAAAACAACGTTCAAAGCTATGATTGCGTTGGATAAAACCACAATTTTTATACGTGTGCATGCAAAATAAATTTCTTGGTAGAGGAGTCTAAATACAGCACAAACAACATTTTCCAAAAGACCAAATGAGTGAAAAGTATATTTTAACAAAACGCATTTGACTAGCAGGTCGAACAACTGATGTTCCTAAACCCTGCTGACTGCCATTGGCGATTGCCAAATAAACAGATCACAAGATGTAACAAAATAGATCTTATTATTAATTTATTACCAAACAGAAAACAATAAACTTATGGAAAAGATGGTATACCGCAAACATGAGGTGCAAAATTTGTACACCATATCAGGATTTCGACAATTAATGTCTCTTCAGTGATGTTAGGAATCGAAACGGTATTTGGAAGGCCATATAATTTACCTCAATTTAGGATAGACTCTTGAATTTTGAAAGAGTCAAAATAGGATGAACGGATCATATAAACCCAAGGCAAATATATATATATATATAGGCATGCTGTTTTGGCGGCATCAACAATGTATTAGTTTGTGATTTTGTGATAAGGTATAGTTTATGGTAGGTCAATGATATTTGGTAAGCAGATGTGTTAGCATAGGCACATCTCATTACGATACCATGGAGAATATTTGGCCCCACCCCTTAGTCATGGTCTATTGACTTTGAAACTTTGCATAGTTTTACTTACATGTATAAGTTTGTGATTAGGTCAGTTTAGGGGAACCACTAGGGTAGGTCAATGATATTTGGTGTGCAGTTGTATAAACTGTCATTTTAGCTCACCTGGCGAAGGGCCAAGTGAGCTTTCTCATCACTTGGCGTCCGTCGTCGTTAACTTTACAAAAATCTTCTCCTCTGAAACTACTGGGCCAAATTTAACCAAACTTGGCTACAATCATCATTGGGGTATGTAGTTTAAAATTGTGTCCGGTGACCTGCCAAACCAACCAAGATGGCCGCCATGGCTAAAAATAGAACATAGGGTAAAATGTATATTTTGGCTTATAACTCTGAAACCAAAGCATTTAGAGCAAATCTGACATGGGGTAAAATTGTTGATCAAGTCAAGATCTATCTGCCCTGAAATTTTCAGATGAATCGGACAATGGGTTGTTGGGTTGCTGCCCTGAATTAGTAATTTTAAGGATTTTTTCCGTTTCGGTTATTATCTTGAAAATTATTATAGATAGAGATAAACTGTAAACAGCAATAATGTTCAGCAAAGTAAGATCTACAAATAAGTCAACATGATCAAAATGGTCAGTTGACCCTTAAGGAGTTATTGCCCTTTAAAGTAATTTTTACCAATTTTTGTAAATTTTGTTATCTTTACAAAAATCTTCTCCTCTGAAACTACTGGACCAAATTCAACCAAACTTAGTCACAATCATTATTAGGGTATTTAGTTTTAAAATGTGTGTGGTGACCCAGCCAACCAACCAAGATGGCTGCCATGGCTAAAAATAGAACATAGGGTAAAATGTAGATTTTGGCTTGTAACTCTGAAACCAAAGCATTTAAAGCAAATCTTACAGGGATTAACTTGTTTATCAAGTAAATATTTATCTGCCCTCAAATTTTCAGATGAATTGGACAACTGGTTGTTGGGTTGCTGCCCTGAATTGGTAATTTTAAGGAAATTTTGCCGTTTTGGTTATTATCTTGAAAATTATTACAGATAGAGATAAACTGTAAACAGCAATAATGTTCAGCAAAGTAAGATCTTCAAATAAGTCAAATGATCAAAATGGTCAGTTGACCCTTAAGGAGTTATTGCCCTTTAAAGTAATTTTTACCAATTTTTGTAAATTTTGTAATCTTTACAAAATCTTCTCCTCTGAAACTACTGGACCAAATTCAACCAAACTTAGTCACAATCATTATTAGGGTATTTAGTTTTAAAAATATGTGCGGTGACCCAGCCAACCAACCAAGATGGCTGCCATGGCTAAAAATAGAACATAGGGGTAAAATGTAGATTTTGGCTTGTAACTCTGAAACCAAAGCATTTAAAGCAAATCTTACAGGGATTAACATGTTTATCAAGTTAATATCTATCTGCCCTCAAATTTTCAGATGAATTGGACAACTGGTTGTTGGGTTGCTGCCCCTGAATTGGTAATTTTTAAGGAAATTTTGCCGTTTTTGGTTATTATCTTGAAAATTATTACAGATAGAGATAAACTGTAAACAGCAATAATGTTCAGCAAAGTAAGATCTTCAAATAAGTCAACATGATCAAAATGGTCAGTTGACCCTTAAGGAGTTATTGCCCTTTAAAGTAATTTTTACCAATTTTTGTAAATTTTGTAATCTTTACAAAATCTTTTCCTCTGAAACTACTGGACCAAATTCAACCAAACTTAGCCACAATCATTATTAGGGTATTTAGTTTTAAAAATATGTGGTGACCCAGCCAACCAACCAAGATGGCTGCCATGGCTAAAAATAGAACATAGGGTAAAATGTAGATTTTGGCTTGTAACTCTGAAACCAAAGCATTTAAAGCAAATCTTACAGGGATTAACATGTTTATCAAGTAAATATCTATCTGCTCTCAAATTTTCAGATGAATTGGACAACTGGTTGTTGGGTTGCTGCCCTGAATTGGTAATTTTAAGGAAATTTTGCCGTTTTGGTTATTATCTTGAAAATTATTACAGATAGAGATAAACTGTGAACAGCAATAATGTTCAGCAAAGTAAGATCTTCAAATAAGTCAACATGACCAAAATGGTCAGTTGACCCGTTAAGGAGTTATTGCCCTTTATAGTCAATTTTAACAATTTTCATTAATTTGGTAAATTTTGGTAAGTTTTACAAAATGTTTTCCTTTGTAATCTTCTTTTCTGAAACTGCAGTAGAAAATCAATATAGAAAACAATCTACTAATGAACTGGCAATAAAAATAATTGATAATTCTATAACATGAAAAAAAACCCACATTAATACCTGATGATGGTGTTTCTTTCTTTACATTGAAAATGATGTCACAACTATAATCCCGAACAATAGGTCGAATGTCAGATATATCAGGTGAGCGACACAGGGTCCTTGGAGCCTCTAGTTAATTTCCATTGAGATTATTTGGCCCGCCCCTCAATCATGCTCTTTTACTTGGAAAGATACGTTATTTTGAATTTTCATTTATTAGCTTTTGATTAGGTTAGTATTAGGAAACCAATAGAGGAAAGTAAATGATAATTTGCCTGCAGATGTAGAAGCATTAGTACGTCTCATTTCCATAGAGGATATTTGGTCCTTACCCTCGGTCATATGCATGATCTATTGACTTTGAAACTTTTACTTAGTTTACATTAATTAGTTTGTGATTATTATGATTATGACAGTTTAAGATTACCAGTAATTTTAAGTCAAAGCTATTTGGTATGAGAATGTATTGGTATTTAAAAGTTTCATTTCCATGGATATTATATAACCCCACCCCTCATTATGGTTCATTGACTTAGAAATTGAATTTGTGTTAAGGTTTGTTTAAAGGAACGACTTATGAAAAGTCAGTGATATTTGGTAAGCAGTTGTATAAGCATTGGCACATCTCATTTCCATGGAGATTGATAAACACTGTACCATCAGTCATGGTTCATTGTCTTTGAATATTGCTTACATGTTAATGTATTTCTATTATAATTGTAACATTTGCATTATCAAAATAACAAATAGGCAAACCATGTCTCTGTCTTAACAGCTTATTATAGATTAGACAAGTACAATTATTATAAAATAAGAAGATGTGGTATGATTGCCAATGAGACAACTATCCACCAAAATTCAAATGACTTGGATGTTAGCAATTATGGGCAACCATACAGCCTTCAAAAATATATGTTGCATTATTGCTAGACCATTATAACAACATCAGCATTTATTGTAAATTACACCACTTCAGATAGTTTTAGGTATGATTAGATAATTGTGCATAGTGGCACCAGCTGATCCAACTAAAACCACTAATATGGCCTATTCAAACTCTTGTACATGTACATAGTGGAATTAAACCATACACCACTGTTGGACACCATTATTGAAATTATTATTCTGATAAGAATATTCCTCCATGCAGACCACAACAATTAGTAAAACCTACATGTATACTGCATAGTATAAACAACCACGAAATGACAAATGTAAAACAATAAAACTAAAGCAGCCTGATTAATGTACAAAGCAATTATGAAAATTAAATATTATATACATGTATATATAGCAACAATCAACAATCACCAAACTCCTGGGTCCTCACTATGGACAGGTGCATACAGAATGTGGCGGGTTAAACATGTTAGCTGGCACAAAACTCTCCCTAATATGGGACAGTGTATGTGCATAATCTCAGACATTGAATCTTTAAAAATAAATTGGAAATATCTTTCGAAAGTGGTAGGATTGGATAGAGGAAACATTACGGTACAAACATCATTTGATACTTGAGAAATAGCTGAGATAAACATTTTCACCAATTCTTCCACAATATTCATCTTAACATCTGCCAAGTTTGCCTTTGGTTTTATAATTAACTGCCTATAGCGCCCTTGGTGCTTTGATTATGTTTCATTGAGAAATATTAAGTAGTTGTTGTTTCGCCTATTTCTCAGATACTGTCAGGAAAGGTATCATGAGTGGATAGGATTATTATAAGATGTACATGTCCCTCTGGCAAGGTTCATATTTCCTTGGACACCCCTTTTCATGGACCTTGATAGTGTTAAGTTTATTCGATATGTATCCCTATAATCTAGCCTTGAACTTGAAGACTTTTAACCTAAAAATTCAATTATGATAAGTAAAGATGGTAAGATATCTTAACTAGTGCACTCTTGTTAAATATACCTTCATGGAAATCCTTACACATAGTGTACGTAAATTATAGTATTTCACCTGAATTACACACAGAGTACGTAAATTATAGTATTTCACCTTAATTACACACAGTGTGCGTAAAATGTAGTATTTCACCTAAAATACACACAGTGTACCTACATTATAGTATTTCACCTTAATTACACACAGTGTAACGTAAAATGTAGTATTTAACTTTAATTACACCCAGTGTACGTCAGTTGTATAATTTCACCTTAATCACACACGGTGTGCGTAAATTATAGTATTTCACCTGTAATACACACAGTGTACGTAAACTGTAGTATTTCACTTTAATTACACCGAGTGTACGTCAGTTGTATAATTTCACCTTAATCACACACGTGTGCGCAAATTAAAGTATTTCACCTTTAATACACACAGTGTCCGTAAATTATAGTATTTCACCTTAATTACACACAGTGTACGTAAAATGTAGTATTTCACCTTAATTACACCCAGTGTACAGCAGTTGTATAATTTCACCTTAATTAATTACACACAGTGTAGGTAAATTATAGTATTTCACCTTAATCACACACGGTGTGTAAATTATAGTATTTCACCTTTAATACACACAGTTCACGTTAATTATAGTATTTCACCCTAAATACACATAGTGTACCTACATTATAGTATTTCACCTTAATTACACACAGTGTACGTAAAATGTAGTATTTCAGCCTAAATACACACAGTGTACCTACATTATAGTATTTCACCTTACAGTGGCGTAGCTAGGTATCCAATGAGCTGTAGGCACAAATTGCGGCAGGGGTCAAGGGCAGAGCCCTGGTAGGTTCAGGGGCAAAGCCCCGACCGAAAACAGGTTTCAGCATTTCAGTTGCCAAATTTTATGACAAAAAACAGGAAAAGTGGTCATTTTATCATGATATTATACATGAAAAAATTCCGAAGAATTTATAATATACATAATTTTACAATTATATCTGACTGATGAATTAGCCGGCAGTACAATTGGAAATATATTAAAAATAAATATTTACAATATGCATTGCCCAGCGTGGATCAGCGTAGCCCTTTATTAAGCAGCACAACCTGTTTAGTATTTTCATATCTATTCCTTTCTGATTGAGGATAATTGGTATATATACGTCAATTGATAGTACATATTGACGATCCTACATTTAAAAGAAACACATACACACACAGTCGATGCCTCATGCAGAAGTTCTGTTCTGTTCATACTATCGAAATAAATTCAAGAAATTCATATTTCCTTATATCCTGTACTATAAAGTCCTTACCTGCTTAGGAATTTGAATAATTATGGTCATTACACATATATCTTGGAGTACTCGAAGTTACTGAAAGCTAGTTGATCGATTGATTGATTGCTAAACGTCCAGTTGCAAATACGTTATCCATGTTCAGGACAAAATAAAACAAATTTACAATAAATACAACAGGTAGCCAGGTCCTTTAATAAGGGTCGTCCAGGATTAAGGTCTAGAAATGCCATGCATTGGAAATGAGGGTTTATTGGATAGGAACAGAAATGTTTGCCTTTCAGTAGACCAATAAAGAACCCCTGAAAGAGTTGTTGCAAGTTTCATAACGTGCAGAGAGCGTGGCATTCTCTCTACACTAGGCATCGGATTTTAACCGGTGAACGTTCCTATTCTGAACAGACGTGACTGCGTATTTATACATCTGCACAGCCAAACGAACGCTCAACTTTGGCAAGGGTTTTATTACAGGTCGGATGAAGACCAAGTGGAAAGCTAGTTGAAAGCCAACAACAACTAATTAAAAAAATCATGTGTCTAAGTTGAGGTTCATTCAAGTATTTGTTGATAGAAGTGAAATGAACTGAACCAAAGTTCTAGTTTATAGTTTCTATATAAGGGGAATATAATGACATACAATTCTATCCAATACTCCATTCACTAAGGAAGATAAACTAGTGTACACATGACATTCGATAAGTAAAGAGTTTTAACGACTTCACTAGCGTGCATCTACAGATAATGTTGTTTATTATTTTTTAATAAAATTAAAAAATTTGTGAAAAATTATGTGTAGGCACGTGCCTAAAGTTCCTAACGGCAGCTACGCCCTGCCTTAATTACACACAGTGTACGTAAAATGTAGTATTTCACCTAAAATACACAGTGTACCTACATTATAGTATTTCACCTTAATTACACACAATGTACGTAAAATGTAGTATTTAACTTTAATTACACCCAGTGTACGACAGTTGTATAATTTCACCTTAATCACACACGGTGTGCGCAAATTATAGTATTTCACCTTTAATACACACAGTGTACGTAAAATGTAGTATTTCACCTTAATTACACACAGTGTACGTAAAATGTAGTATTTCACCTTAATTACACCTAGTGTACGGCAGTTGTATAATTTCACCTTAATTAATTACACACAGTGTAGGTAAATTATAGTATTTCACCTTAATTACACACAGAGTACGCAAATTATAGTATTTCACTTTGATTACACACAGTGTACGTAAATTATAGTATTTCACCTTAATTACACACAGAGTACGCAAATTATAGTATTTCACCTTAATTACACACATTATACGTAAATTGTACAGTACGGGTAGAGACTTATTACTATAAATAACGGACTGGGACATGTCGGAAATGAATAATCCGACTTTTTTATGGTAGGTAGTATGGTCATTAATCAACAGATCCAGGTGTGAACGGTAATATAATTGTCCTTTCATCTCAATCCGTGCTACTAGACAATTACGCTTCACTGATTTCAGAATCAGGTTACCTGTGATTTAAACCTCTCACTTTATTGATTAGTTCTACATCATATTTGACATAAAATATTTTACAGGTGAAGGAAGTACTGGAGACAACTTTGTTTTAATACAAATAGCCTTTTTTTTAATTTTGGCATTTTATATTTCAAAAGCTGTTTATATTCCTCAAAATATGATTTTTTATGTTCCCTGGTTTTTGGGGTTTTTTTTTGTTATGTATCTTTTTCGTATTTGTTGGCATACAATTTTTAAAATATTTTCTTTTTATTTCTGGAAGGTTATTTTTGTTTTACTGATTTATTTTCCACGAAACCCATTGATTAGCAGAATGATGTGCAAAGTGCTGCTGCATACGTGTTAGTTTGATAACACTACAATTGTATTTAATTTTCAGTCTCCGTTTGGTCAGTTCTCAAATAAAAATAATTACAGTAATACTTGTAGACTAGTAGTTTCGTGATTCTTTATAATTGTGAATTTACTTTTACTGTAAACAAATATTGTCCGAAAGTTGGTGATAAAACACTAGAAGAAGATAACGATTCTTCTCGGGAATCAGGTTTATTTTGATATTTCTGTGTTTGTTAAATATGCATGAAATAATTGCCACTGACATGAATGGACATTAAAACTAGAAGCATTCAATCGTTTGATGACCAGTTAATTAAATATTTACTATGATTTGTAGTCTAAAGAAATGCAATTACTCCCATTTAAATAATTTTATGGTTCTGCATTTAATCTTAATTGCATAATATTAATTTACGCACAATGCATGTTAACTTGTATGTTGTATTTTGACAACAATCTAAAAATATTTGCCGTGAAAAGACAATTCCATGATACACTTTGAACTTGACTTCACTCACAATACAATGTTGAATGCTAAAAATAGCTGGGATTAATTTTGTCAAATGCACGTGATTTTCATATGGCGGGAAATATCGTAACAGTTAACACAGGTGACCTTACTGACCGACCGTGGGAAAATCCATTCCTGATTAAATTGTAATGATAGGCAGTATTGTGCGTTAGTTTAGCTTTAGTCTTCTTTAACTATTTTATAATTATTATATTTATCAGTCAACACCCAGATTCCTATTTAAATAATTTATTCGGACACCTCCTTTAAAGTTCGGAAATTATACAATTTAAACTGCCGACAAAATCTTACTGACTGCACGAGCTTTAGAATGGCTAGAAATACGACGCAAAAGTAAAGACGGCTGATCATGACTAGTGTAAAACTTTGATCTTCGTGTATTGATTGACACAATTCGTAAAATATGTTTATAAAAACACGATTTTCATTAAAATTTCAAACATGGAAATAGAAAGGCAATATCTTTGTTCTAATACAACGAGTGTCAACAAATCTGTTATTTCCATTATATGTAAATTTATTAACAAACAAAATTTAAAATAATGCTGGGTCATAGAATATTGACGTGCATATGAAAAGTTTTTTTTAAATAAAAACTAGGAATCGAAACATGATCACGTACGGCGTTATAAATATTGTAAAAAAAAAAAAACAATTGTTTTAAAGAGATTAACGGGAAATATATGTCAAAATAGAAAGCACGGATGATCTGGCTGACCAAATTGTTTTACTTGCGAGAAATGATTGACAGGTATGAATAGACGTAGAGGCTCCGACGGGGAACGTGGTATCGAAAGGAAAAAAACAGTTTATTCACAATGCCTACATTCAGTTTGTTTATATACTTTATAAATACGATATGTTGGCCTTATACTTAAAATTGTGTTTCTATTAATAACATAAGGAACAGGACGTTAAAAGGGGGAAATATTGTAACCATCAACGAAAACTCGTATAATTTACGGGATTGATGTCTCAACATTTTGATTAAAACTTCGATTGAAAACAGTCCTGGTTGTTATAATTTTGAATAAAATGAAATATTTACAGTTTACAAATACAAATTGTTTATTGGCACAAACACAATTATTATAATTGGCAACACATTTTACAGTGCATTGTTAAAATCGTCTTTCTTTCATTTTCAAGTTAAAAAGTTGATCCCATATTCATGATATTAAATTTTATTTTATTGTAATTTTTCTTTGAATACAAAACAATATTTTACATTTATTATCTATCCTCCATAAATACTAAAATATCTGTACAGGTAAAATTTAATTCTAATCAAGCTGGTACAGATTGATTTACGACCTTCCACTCGGATATTGTACGGGTTAATATCACAGCAGGTGTTAATTACACTGAGACAACTGTCCGACCAGTCTGACATCTAGACGGATTAAGACATCCATAATAATAAGTCGCTACCCGTACTGTAGTATTTCACTTTAATTACACACAGTGTACGTAAATTATAGTATTTCACCTTAATTACACACAGAGTACGCAAATTATAGTATTTCACCTTAATTACACAGAGTGTACGTCAATTGTAGTATTTCACTTTAATTACACACAGAGTACGCCAATTATAGTATTTCACCTTAATTACACACAGTGTATGTCAATTGTAGTATTTCACCTTAATTACACACAGAGTACGCAAATTATAGTATTTCACCTTAATTACGCACAGTGTACGTCAATTGTAGTATTTCACCTTAATTACATACAGAGTACGCAAATTATAGTATTTCACCTTAATTACACACAGTGTACGTCAATTGCAGTATTTCACCTTAATTACATACAGAGTACGCAAATTATAGTATTTCACCTTAATTACACACAGTGTACGTCAATTGTAGTATTTCACCTTAATTACACACAGAGTACGCAAATTATAGTATTTCACCTTAATTACGCACAGTGTACGTCAATTGTAGTATTTCGCCTTAATTACACACAGAGTACGCCAATTATAGTATTTCACCTTAATTACACACAGTGTACGTCAATTGCAGTATTTCACCTTAATTACATACAGAGTACGCAAATTATAGTATTTCACCTTAATTAAACACAGTGTATGTCAATTGTAGTATTTCACCTTAATTACACACAGAGTACGCAAATTATAGTATTTCACCTTAATTACGCACAGTGTACGTCAATTGTAGTATTTCACCTTAATTACACACAGAGTACGCAAATTATTGTATTTCACCTTAATTACACACAGTGTACGTCAATTGCAGTATTTCACCTTAATTACATACAGAGTACGCAAATTATAGTATTTCACCTTAATTACACACAGTGTATATCAATTGTAGTATTTCACCTTAATTACACACAGAGTACGCAAATTATAGTATTTCACCTTAATTACGCACAGTGTACGTCAATTGTAGTATTTCACCTTAATTACACACAGAGTACGCCAATTATAGTATTTCACCTTAATTACACACAGAATACGTCAATTATAGTATTTCACTTAAATTACACACAGAGTACGCAAATTATAGTATTTCACCTTAAGGTAGCACAATACAAAAGCAACTAAATTTTATTAAAATTTCATTTTCAGCTGTTTTGTTACTTAATATTAAAAACCACAGAAGCAGGGGTTCAAATAAACAGTGGTCCGAGGTCCGCGACCTTCCACTATTGCAATCAGATTTTCGTTTTGGTTACTAGCTACGCCCGACGGACCTTCAATTTGAAAGAAAATAAAATTAACTTTGCCGACCTTTTAACCGAAATTTCCAAATGATCTCAAAATTTATTTACATCTTTATTATTCATGACAGTCATGTTCATTTTGTTCAACAGCTAGCTTTATACCGAAAATCGCCAACAAGTAATGTGAAAATCCGAGTAAAATCGTATCTGACTGACAAAACAACATTGAAAACAATGGTAAACTGGTCCGCCGTTCCATCTATAGCTTCGCACCGAAGGAACGGGTTGGAGCCATTGTCACATTGGCATTAATTGGACGAGTCTTACAAATTCAACGATTCGCTAATAAAATAGACCAATTATAGTGATAGGAAATTGACCTCAATTATTAATACTGCGATGCCGCAAAATAAACAAGTATTTGTTAATTAACCCCATGGTGGTAGCGCAGATAAATGACCAACGAGCGTGTTATCATGTTCTTGACAAAATGAGCCGGTATCTTTCATTCCCTTAAGAACTCAGTAGGGTTATAAATGTGCTAATTTTTTGTTTGGTTTCCTATGAGTATAATACATAATAAACATAGCACATGATGCACTAGTCTCGTCGAATTATTAAATCCCGTGGTCAGAATTCTGACCACGGGATTTAGGCCGTACCTGTTGTCAGTGTAGCGATAAGTGAACACAACAGGGTCCAGTTTAAAACAATGGATGCCATAAACCGGAAATGAAGACAATTACAATACAGGATCAGATTCCGAAGCGGATGAGGGTAATTCCGGGTTTGCCGATCAAATAAAATGAAAAAATAATAATTCCAGGAAGGTGACAAACTACATCTATGATGATGAATTATGAACACTAGAATTTAAAACCAAAAGATATATTGAAAAGAAAGAAAAGGCAGGAAATTTTCATACAGAAACTCAAAATTACTTTTATTTCACAAATTTTCATGTCAAAATCCAATAAAATGTGACAGTAATTGTCTTTATCATTAATATATGTTGATATTACATGTAGATTTTTATAGTGTAAACATATTACTACAATTCCAAGAGGTAATTTTCTCAATTTTGAAGGGCCAGTACAAATCTTGAAGTTTCTTACATTATTTTCACCGTGGCAGAGGAACTAATATTTTATCAATACTGTGCAACTAGATATGATACACTTAAATAGCTTTGAATTTAAAATGTTTAATATAATAGTATAATTATTAATTAATTACCAATAGTTGAGACAACACATCCACCCACAATGGTAAAAATAATGATATAACATCTCCCGCCAGATCTGATTTTGGTGGAAGAAGACTTCAAGTCTTCTGAAGGCCTATGGTGCCGACTTTAAAATCATTGAATCACCTCCGTATGCCGCATCCGTTTCTGTAAATTACAATTTCATAACAACGTCCGATTCTTGACACCGATTTTACACATGATTAAGCATCTGAATCATTTAATTTGTAAATTAGGATTGAAAACAATCACTATCGTTAATATTTACCCTTTTATTTATGTAATTTATTAGATTTCATCTCATCTACATGAACGATTTTTGTTTACTTGTAACCGGATGTTTTAATGTAGATATTTGCAGTACCCATGCGTGAATTTGGTATCGGGACAACTCGCCCTGTTTACATGTTCGCCCTTGGTCTGTTCGTCATGAGTTCTTTCGCCCGTATAGTACGTTCACCCTGTGTTCATTCTCTTCACTCTTATCTTACACAACGTTTTATAATACGTCCTTGCATTTATTAAAAAATATTGATATTAAGGGTATCGTTAAAAAAGCTCTAAAACACGATTTAGTGAAAATCATCTGTTCCTTATTTTGTTCCCAAGGTAAGACAATAGTGTTCAACCAATCAAATTCTGTGTTTCTCATGATCAAATTAATAAGCCAATCAAAAAAACGTTTTCTCTGAAGATTATTCTAACATGCTAGATTTTGAACTTGTGTTGTTTTCATCTAGTACTTTAAAAAAATACTTTTAAATAATACAAGTGAAAACAACTCCGTTTCTACTTGGTGTTCCTAATTGGAAGGAAATACGAAGAAGAAGAAGAAGTTGTAAAATCGTGAACATGGCATGTGAATTTTCATCTGCAAGGAGGTTCTTACACAGCTTAAGGATAAAAGCATGACTGATTGACCAAATTCAATGATGCAGTACTACCATAAAGATAATAAATAGTATTTTTTCACTAATTTATTGACATTATACTTTTGTAACATATGTTATTTTTGTATTCAATTAAATCATTTAAAGCACAATGTACTATTCTTTTTCACAAAGACAAAAGGGTCATTTTACTGTTGAAAAAAAAGAAAGAAAATTTTAAAGATTTTAACTCGAAAGTGGGAAAATTCATTATATTTGGAACAACTTTTCTAAATGAGGGTCAAATTAATAAAAAGATATAAGTTTAGAAACATCACAAAATTCTTTTGACATGTTTTGACACTTTAATACTTGATAGATGCATAGTTCTTGGGAAAAGTTTCATCAAATAATATGAATATAGAGGTGCTCATTTTTACAGTGGGTTGTAATGTTCTTCTAATGAGGGTGACACATCTTTGCATAATTCAAAATTGGAAATTTCAACAAGCATCTAATATTCTTACACAAGAAAATAAACCCTGGTCTGCTAGCTACATGTTCATCTTTTCTACTGATTTAAAACTTAAATCATGCAAACAGACTTAAGAAAAAGGCATGTAAGCTCATCATACAAATATGACACTTTTTCAAGACAATCCAGATCGTGCAAAATACTTCGCTAAAAATTGTAACCTTTAAAATTGTTGTCGCACACTAAAACCCCATGGAAATTTCAAAAGTTGGCAGGTATGTAACAAGTCTTACTATTTTATGCCCCATTTATGGGCATTATGTTTACTGGTCTGTCCGTCTGTCCTGCTTCAGGTTAAAGTTTATGGTCGTGGTAGTTTTAATGAAGTTGAAATCCAATCAATTTGAAACTTAGTACACATGTACGTGTTCCTTATGATATGATCTTTCTAATTTTACTGCCAAATTAAAGATTTTACCTAATTTTCACGGTCCACTGAACATAGAAAATGATTGTATAGATTGAAATCCATGTACTTAGGACACATTCTTGTTTGAAGAAAAAATACATCATAGCGATAATGGAACAAAGCAGGCTGGGTTAGTGGGGCTGCTTTTATGGTAATTCAAGTTACCTTTTAATTTATTCACCTTCTTCCACCTCAGAGCTATCAGCTCTTTGATTGATGCATAGGTGTGCATTTTCTTTATATATTTAGAATTGCTGAATTGGAATGGTTTCTTACTGGTCAAAACCTAATTGATTTATGATTAAAGGCTAATCCTGAAGTATCCCCATGATACATGTGTGAATTATATTGAAGTTAATGGGGTACAAGTAGGAAAATCCTTATTTATTCAATTGTGACACATTCATTTTTGTCATGAAAATGTAGTTTTAAATGAAATTAGCTCCTAGATGGGTGCCCCTATATGCCTGATTTTCACACATGTTGTTCCTTGACCAGTTATCTTCAAAAGGGTGTCTCAGATTTCCAAAACATCAATAGAACAAATTTTATACCCAATTTAATTTAGTGATCTCTTATGAATTGAGGTTGCAAACTTCATTGAAGGTTTATGAGAGAATGAAATACAATAGGAAAAATCTGAGACACCCTTTTGGAGGTCAAACTGTGTTGCACAAGAATCTATAAAATATTTTGGGATGGTATGAATAACAAAGAAGCTAATTGCATTCAAGTGTGGACATCACAATATAGCAACTAATTACATAATAATAAATTATGTAATAATCATGTCATAATAAAATAATCACCATTTGAAAGATTAATCTTTCTTCTTTCTTTTGGTACCTCATTTATAAAATTTAAAGCTAGATGAAAGAAATTACATCAGTTTAAAGTTGTCTGATTGGGGTTGAAAAATCTTTGTATTGTGCTTCCTTAATTACACCCAGAGTACGTAAGTTATAGTATTTCACCTAACAGAATGTACGTAAAATGTAGAAATTCATCAAGATAAAATATCACAGTATAGTATGTATTATTGTATTATTTTCTTAACATTAAGCTGCAATAACAGTTTTTCAATATGGTAAAAGATTCATTTGTATAATATTCTTCTTTACAAACTTAGCAATAGAAAACCACACAAAATACCAAGATCCTTATGTTTTGTAGGTTGAGGAGGCATGCAGAGAAAACTTTTACTATACACTGAGAATCTGGCAGATGATGAACGTGAACATATCAGGTTTGCATACTTCATTTCCAATAAAGAAGATGAACGCAGTGTATTCCAGCAGATACGACAGAACATTCTAAACTTAGCCAGAGGAATGAGAACCTGGAACATAGATTATCCGTTAAAATTCATTCAACTGGAACAACGACTTCAAGAAAAGAAAAAAGACTTACCGATCATTTCCTATCAGAAAATTAAGGACTATTCAACTGATATACCAGAGCCTTTAAGTGAGGAAGAACTGATATTATTTCTAGAATTTCACCATGAACTCAGAGCTTTAGTTTATTTCAAGGATCTATCCGAATATATCATTTTAGATACACAATGGTTGTCTGATGCTTTTAGATGTATAGTAACAGCACAGAAATTTCGA
The DNA here is from genome assembly GCA_017311375.1 of Mytilus coruscus. Lineage (NCBI taxonomy): Eukaryota > Metazoa > Mollusca > Bivalvia > Mytilida > Mytilidae > Mytilus > Mytilus coruscus. The sequence goes on from CM029606.1 coordinate 6,016,275, forward strand.
ATTAATATCAGAAATCAAAAAGAATGGAACGATTTTTTTCAACGAGGCAAATTAAATAATGCAGTTTTAGAAGATATATTTAAAAATGAAACAACAATTTTGTATGAACATAAAGACTTTATCTTGAAAGTTATGGAGAAATTTGATATAATTATACATCCAAATAAATCAGAGGATATTGATGCAAGCCCTTGTTACTATGTACCCTGTATGATTAAAGAAGAATGCCCTTGTGACATTTACCAAATGTTTAATGTGCCAGAAGATACCCGTCATAGGTCCACTTGGTTGTGTTTCAAATTTAGGTTTCTACCACCACATCTAATGAATCATTTGATTGCTTCACTGAGCAGGAAGTATACAGTTGCAGAACTGGTTGACAGTAGAAAGCAAAAAGACAAATTGCACTTTTAAAGGCACTGCTGTCTTTGAGTTACAACATGAGACAACTAAATTAAGAAAATTACTTGTAATGACATGTCCAAATGTTATTCAGATTCAGGTTTGGGAATTTGGAGAAGACATTAAAAGAGGTTTGTACAAATACATTGCAGACTTTGTGACAGAGGAATTAAACACAGTCATGCATACAAGATTCAAAATGTCAAATGTAAAATTTGAGAAAACCTGGGAATGTGGCCTTACTGAGCCAAAGTGTGTGACAGGATCAAACAAGTTCATGGAAGAGCCTATAACAGAATATCAATGTGATATGTGTCAAATTAAACACATGTTCATTGACGAATGGTCAGATCAACAATATAAAGCACCAACGGTAAGTGTAATATGGTCAACATATCATGTTCAACATATTTCCTGTTTGCAACAAAATTATCAGATGACAAAAATAAAATAGAAATCAGTTAATAAAGAACGCTAGGCAAAGCAAACGGCTAAAATACTGAAGAATATATTTAAAAGAATATCCATTTTTTAAATAGAAAATAGAGGCTGAAGATACCAAGGGGCATTCTAAACTTAAGTCAAAAGACATCACACATTTTATATCCACCATTTAAAACATTTTGAATACAACTCTTTATATGAGATTTCAAACTATGTATAATGAACAAGAAAGCATTGTATATATTGTTATGTTTCAATTAAGATTTAAAAATTTAAGTAGAGTGATAATCATACAATAGTGCTTATTATTTTGATTTTTTAGCTGTCCCAGAAATCTGGAAAAGCTCAACATGTGTCAGAATTTAATTCTTGCATAAAAACACCAGTCAAATCATAAGTACTCCCACAAAGGTAACAATCTAGTGTTTAAGCTAATGTATTTATTTCCAATTTTGTATAACTAATAGTAATTATAATCAAATGATGTAGGATGTTATAGATTGATTATAAATGCATTAATTATATCATTCGTTGGTACTGTGCATATAAGTTGTATCAATTGTAAACATTTATATATTATGTTTTCTCTAAAACTGCATGATCAGTTGCAAGGAAAATAAACAGAAATAATGTATAGCAGTCGCTAAACAAATTATCCTCATTTAGTTCTCGTTGGAAAAAGCATTGCTATCAGAGACAACTAGTTGGTTTCGTAGTTTGTCTCTATCTGTAGAATACTTATTAAAAAGGATATCACATCCTAATTGTTATGGCAATGCTATTTATAAAGCACATAACTTTAATAAATGATATCCATGTACACTTATTGACCCTTTCATTAAACCTAGTGTTTATTGATATCATCTTATTACCAGTATGATCTTTCAATATTGTTTTATCGGTACTAACATTGGTTTTGTTTTTGATGAATCAAAACATATCAAAGCGTTCTAAATATGTATTGCCATACAATTTCTAACAATATTGTGAACCTACATGTATATTTTGGCATAGTACAAGGGTATGCTTTTCACAGACTGTTAAAGACATCTTTGAACTAAATCCATTGGATGGGTACTGATTGATTCTTAAGTCTGGGAGAACATTATTTATGTATTAGTTGTTATTGGCTTTGAACTAACTTTCAGTAACTATGAGTACACTTTGATCGGTAATTTTTGTCTTTCTCTTTATGTTAATAGTTTTGGGATCCGAGAATATCTGATGAGTCGAGACAGTGTTAAGTGAGCTATTCTCATTACAGTACTTGGTGTAAGTCTTCCGTCGTCATCTGTCGTTTCGGTGTTCCCTAACTCTGAAAAAATCTTCTCTGAAAGTACTAGGCTTATAGATACAAAACTTAGCTACTATCATCATTAGGGTATCAAGTTTTTAAAAATTGTCTGATGATCTACCCTTACCAGCCAACATGGCTAAAATAGAACATAAGGGTAAAATTACAGTTTGCGTATTTTGTTGAAAACCACTATAGAGAGAAAATATGTTCAGAATGTTGAGATCCATCTAGTTAAAATGTGCACCAAAATTTTCGGACTACTCATTATACATTTCATAGGAGTAAATGCCCCAAATAGACGATTTTACCATTTTTATCTTGATAACTATAACAATGTATACATGGTATAATAGATAGAGAAGACAAAAAGATCAGTTTGTACTGAGACTATAACAGATAAAGAGAAATTGTAATACAATGTAGCAAAACAATCAGCAGGACAAGATATAATTTTTTGTCAATATGACATTTATCGTCAGTTGAATATTATGCATCTGTGAGAAGTTTAGCTAGCTTTAAAACCCAGTTTATATCCACCAATTTCTACATAAGGAATTGCCTTTACCCAGTCAGAATATGTTTTCCATTAGTTTGATATGTTTGAGCTTTTGATTTTGCCATTTGATAGGGACTTTCCGTTTTGAATTTTCCTTCGAGTTCGTTATTTTTGTTATTTTACTTTTGACTCATTAAATGAGTAATTGTCCCTAAATGACGGTTTTATTGATTAATTATAGATAAAACGAAATTGTAGTAAACAGCAAAATGATCAGCGGACAACATGGACAAGATCTACAAATATGTCAATATGGCATAAACAATTGCAGGACTCCTTAGGGAGTTATTGTCCTTTAAAGTCATATGAAACTTCAAATATAAAAAAAATTGAAAATGTTTTATATACTTGAATTGGTAAGTTTTACTCTAAAAGAAGTGAACGTGAACTTTTACATTATCAAAATCTTCATAAATATACCAATATTGAATTATTGACTTCCCAGACACTAATCTGCGGATATTTTCCCAAATGAAGTGACATTACCTACGAGACCTCTTGTTATAACTTCGCCACCGCACAGCGCAAATGCGAGGGAAAACAGTGATGAAAGAATGTAAATAAACGTTTAATAGTAAAACCGATTCTTAAAAAAAAAAAATTAATACAACAAATCATTATACGACCGCAAAAATTTTTTTTTTTTTTTGTGGTCGATATTGGTATCACATCGTCGTCGTCGTCCGAAGACAGTTGGTTTCTGGACAATAACTTTAGTACAAGTAAATAGAAATCTATGAAATTTACACAAGGTTTATAACCACAAAAGGAAGGTCGGGATTGATTTTGGGGGTTATGGTCCCAACAATTTAGGAATTACCCCCCCAAATAAGCATTTTTGTAGTTTCCAGACAATAACTTGTGTTTCAGTGTATGAATTTCTCTGAAATTATACCACAAGTTTCCATACCACAAAGGGATGGTTAGGATTGACTTTGGGGTGATGGCTCAAACCATTTAGGAATTAGGGGCAAAAAGGAAAAAACAAGGGTTTCCTTGTTAATGGACAATTAAGACAATTTAAAAGCAGTGTAAGGGAGGTAATCCAAACACATTTAAAGTAGAATGTTGTGTATGTTTGGATTTACCTCCCTTACACTACTTGTAAATTATGTATAAAGAAATGTTGTATTGTCTTGAGATAATTAGCTGTCAATTTATTTAAGGTATTATTAATAAATATTAGTTTTAGCCATGATTATGTATGTCATTTTCTATTTTAAGACTTTTATGATGTACTTTAAATGGGTAATTATGGTTGCAAATCCATTAGAAATTTGAACTGAGATTATGACTATATCTTGAGGGAAAGAATTTTTATTTGGAAAAAGGAAAGGGGAAAAAACATTTGGGAGGTAAATAAGAAATTGTGTGGGGGGGCAATTTTTCCCATTTCAGATTTCAGAAATTAAAATAAAATTTCTTCAAATATATTTTTTGTTTTGCCAAAAAGGGTGGGGTAAAATAATTTTTGGGGAGGCGGTCAATACGCAACAGCATAGTGTATTGCACAAAAGCGAAAAAAAGGGGTAACTTTTTTGGGGATGGGGTCAATTTGCAACAGCATAGTGTATTGCACAAAAGCAAAAATTGAATATAAATTTAAATCATATAACCAATTCTAAGTTTTTGACTACAGTTATTCTATGTCAGAAACGTATTATGTGTCAAATATTAAATTACAATCCAAATTCAGACCTGTTTCAAGCGTGAATATTGTGTCCATTTTGCCCCAACTGTTCAGGGTTGGACCTCTGCGGTCGTATCCAGCTGCGCTCAGCGAAGCAATTTATTTAACAACTGTCAAGGAATAGTTTAATTAACAAATGGGAAAGCATGGAAAATATAAAAAAATGTCATGGCTCTCTCAAGTCCTTTATCTGTCACATTTTCGACGTGCTCTGTTATTATTGTTCATCAATATCAGGATCCGTAAACTTAGCAACAAACTCAAAAGTTAATTACCTTGTGATCAACAACCACTGAATGAAATATTATTTGTCGGTGTCGTTATAGATGTGTAATAAATATAAAAATATGCATGCATTGGTTCAATAACTTAGATAACATTAAAATTTCAAGAAACTCGTTTCATATGACTTTAATGTCGTTTTTTATGTAAAGAGCAAAACTGAATAGCAATTTAAGGCAAGATTAGAAAACAAAATAGCTTGCCTAAAATCGTGAGTCGATTCATTATAGGATTATTGCCATGTATTGGTGGTTTTACCCAATTTTGCTTATTATTCAAAGCTACAATAAGTTAAGAAAAATTGTAAAGGGCAAAAATAATCAGCAAGACAAGATCTACAAATAAGTCAACATAACCGAATTGTCAGTAAACTCCTTATTGAAATTATTGCCCTTAAATAGTATTTTTACCCTTTTATGTGTTGGTCAAAATAGTAGATAAGGATAAAATGACACAATCTGTAAACAACAGAGCCCAGATCAAAAGTCCACATATAATAAAAGTTATTGCTCTTGACTATGACGATCTTCATCGATTTGTAATTTGAGGAAAACTTAAGTAGATAGAGATTAACTATTACCAAAAAGTGAAACGTTATACAAGATCAGCAAAAAGATCTGAATCATGAATTATATTCTAGTCTTCAATATGAAAATAAGGAGATGTGGTATGAATGCCAATGAGACAACAATCCATCAAACTTCAATAGACTTAAAAATCAAACTTTGACAGCAAAATGAAGAAACAAGATATACAAATAAGTCAATATGAATGAAATCGTTAATCGACTACTTACAGGCTAGGAGTTGTCGCCCTAAAGTTTAAACCCATTTTGTACCATTTTTCGCAATATCATGAATATCTTGAAAACTATAACATGTATAATGAATAGACATAAACAATAAGTTCCAGCAAAATGATACAAAACCAGACTTTGTCCTAAGTCAGGAATCTGATGTTCAGTAGTTGTCGTTTGTTGATGTGGTTCATAAGTGTTTCTCGTTTCGTTTTATATAGATTAGACCGTTGGTTTTCCGTTTGAATGGTTTTACACTAGTAATTTTGGGGCCCTTTATAGCTTACTGTTCGGTCTGAGCCTAGGCTCCGTGTTGAAGACCGTGCTTTGACCTATAATGGTTTACATTTATAAATTTTGACTTGGATGGAGAGTTGTCTCATTGGCACTCATACCACATCTCCTTATATCTATTTGGCCATCACAGTTACTATCAAACAAATATTCATGTTGCATTGTATCAAATTTATGAGAGAAAAAATCAGGTGAGCGATACAAGCTCTTTTTCATTTTGTTTATCCTAATAATTACAAAATGAAATCTAAATACATTGATACCCAATGAGGATGTATTGCTTTGCTTGCCTCAGTAATTGTTAACATGTATTTGTTTCTGTGTCTCTTACAAAATGTACAATCTATCTCCTTGCTGACATGTCGTTGCAAGTGGAACATCAGAAATAATCACCTGTCCTTGACAACATGTTCAAGGTCAATGTAATGTTGTAGTGAAATAATAGAACTGTGAAATGAAAACACTGTATGAAGGGATGTTCTTAAGAAGATATTTACCAAGTTTGTTAGTTCTGTCCTGAGGAAAGCTAGAACACTCCAATATGGCAATGAGGAGCCAAAGGGTCCAGTGGTCTCATTTTGAAAATTCCTTTCTATAACATATTTCTAAGCAATTGACACAAAATTTGCAAGATATATTACTGAGAAGGCCCTTAACAAGGAACGTAACTTTGATGTATATTAGAAATTCAAAATGAAAAAATCATGCAAGTGCGTTCTTTTGAAGGTATTTATGTATGTATCTTATATGTATTTGCTTTTGGGATAAAGTATTATTATTATTTTGATCTTGCTGTAAGTCCAGTATGACTGCAAAGTGGTAAAAATTGGTGCAATGATCGATTTTTGCAAAACATCTTTCTTCTCAAAACCAATGAACCAATTAAAATCAATTTTGATAGGCATGTTCCTTTGAAGGTCTAGATCTTTTAAAAGTGTCACCTTCATTTTAATAATGGCTACCAGCACAGGTCAAAGGTTACATTGAAACGCCAGGAGTAATTTTTTTAAATTTCTTTAAGGATAGGCATAAGAAAATATAAATAATCCAAGAAGTGTTCGTTAAAAGGTATTGATCATTGATCAAATGTGTTAACTTTCGACTGGTTTTAATCAAGAGTCTATATATGCCGTTTGAATGAAAACTCAGCTTTGTGAGAGATTCGGCTCAAATCAGCCTCTATTTGTTTATTTATTGTCTTGTACAGTTTGGTTTTTGTATTGTACTGTTGTATCACTGTTCCAGTTAAGTTTAGTGTGGGCACCCGCTAACATGTTAAACCCCGCCACATTTGCATGTGTCCTTTCAAATTCAGGAGCAAGTATTTCAATGGGTCTTGTTTTTCTGTATATCATATTTATTTTATGCTCGTTTAGTATTACATGTATCTGTTATACTACTCAATGAGTAATTTTATTTTTATTACAAATATATGAAATATAGTTGAAAGAAGAAAGTGTTATCTCTTTTAATAATCGATTGCTTTGATTGATACACGATAACTTCAGGGTGATAGAAAGGAAACAATACAATAAGAAAACAGGTATAAAATAAATAAACAAAGGAAAATAAAATTTTACAAAAGATAATACTTCTGTTTTATTGATTATGTAAATTTCCTCAAGTAAGTCTCCATTACGTTTGCTCGTCATATATTTGGTTTCAATTCCTTAGACAGCTGTTTCGGTTCTTATGCATCCTTTAAAGGTAAATCCAGAAAACGCATGAAATATATAACGTGTTGTTTTCATATCTAATTAAAATTTTACCTGTAATAGCTTGCTATGTAGTATTGGTTTCGCTCATCGTTGAAGGCCGTACAGCAACCTTATGTTGCTAACATCTACTTTATTTGTTCTCTGGTGGATAGTTACATTGTCTGTCATACAATATCTTCTGGTTGTATGTCTAGTTTAAGCTCACCTCTTGTGTATTTGTTTATCGCCCTTATACACATTCTTTTACTTTTTTCAGAGTAACTATGAGTTTTCCAAACTATGTTTGTTTTATAAAACAGCCCAAAAAATTAAATATTGCATACATGATTAATATGTTTAACCTTGTATGTGAATTATTACTCCTCTGTTAAAAAATAGAGTGAACGGAAAGGATAAGTATCATCCACATTGCTTAGTTTTCTGTCAAAATTGAACAATTTATAAAGGTTTACCAATTATATTATGTTTGATATGATTAAACAGGATTTATTATTTACAGATGCGTGTCCGTGTCAAAGCTTCAAATGTTTCTGAAGAGCCACCAAGTAAATGCAGTTTGAGAGAGGTATATAATATTACAATTTATGTTTTCGAAACTATATACTATAAACACTAAATGTCTTTTCATGCCTTAATTAGTTGTCGAAAATGAAAATGAATAAAAAATGAGATGTTGAGTAAATATAAGGAAACTGACACACATACCGTCGAAATAATCATAATATGTGAAGTGTGCAGTATGTTCAACATTGGACTAGAATTCACATCGTATGTCAATCTAAAAGCAACACCTAAGTATCAACAGACAGAGACCTATGAAGTTGTCCACTGATGAGATACATAAATTCATATGTGACAGGGTTGAGGTTAATTTTTTCTAAATATCTAATTTTAATATTTACAGTAATTGAAATTTAGCACAGAAGAATGGATAAGAATTAATTTTATACATGTAGCTAATCAGTATTTTTATTTTGTTGTCAAAATTGATGCATAGAGCTTTTGCTGTATGTATAAAGATTTATATTTTAGAAGGAAAAACATGGATAGTTCTTTTCTGTATACAGATGCATCATGTTCTGAAGTTTCCATCTGACATATTTTCATTGTGTTTCCTCATTTTAGCTCACCTTGACCAAAGGGCCAAGTGAGCTTTTCTCATCACTTGTAGTCCGTCGTCCGACGTCGTTGTCTGTCATTGTCCGCCATCGTTAACTTTAAAAAATCTTCTCCTCTGAAACTACTGGGTCAAATATATGCAAACTTGGCCACACTCATCATCGTTTGCTCGTCATATATTTGGTTTCAATTCCTTAGACAGCTGTTTCGGTTCTTATGCATCCTTTAAAGGTAAATCCAGAAAACGCATGAAATATATAACGTGTTGTTTTCATATCTAATTAAAATTTTACCTGTAATAGCTTGCTATGTAGTATTGGTTTCGCTCATCGTTGAAGGCCGTACAGCAACCTTATGTTGCTAACATCTACTTCATTTGTTCTCTGGTGGATAGTTACATTGTCTGTCATACAATATCTTCTGGTTGTATGTCTAGTTTAAGCTCACCTCTTGTGTATTTGTTTATCGCCTTATACACATTCTTTTACTTTTTCAGAGTAACTATGAGTTTTCCAAACTATGTTTGTTTTATAAAACAGCCCAAAAATTAAATTTTGCATACATGATTAATATGTTTAACCTTGTATGTGAATTATTACTCCTCTGTTAAAAAAATAGAGTGAACAGAAAGGATAAGCATCATCCGCATTGCTTAGTTTTCTGTCAAAATTGAACAATTTCTAAAGGTTTACCAATTATATTATGTTTGATATGATTAAACAGGATTTATTATTTACAGATGAGTGTCCGTGTCAAAGCTTCAAATGTTTCTGAAGAGCCACCAAGTAAATGCAGTTTGAGAGAGGTATATAATATTACAATTTATGTTTTCGAAACTATATACTATAAACACTAAATGTCTTTTCATGCCTTAATTAGTTGTCGAAAATGAAAAATGAATAAAAATGAGATGTTGAGTAAATATAAGGAAACTGACACACATACCGTCGAAATAATCATAATATGTGAAGTGTGCAGTATGTTCAACATTGGACTAGAATTCACATCGTATGTCAATCTAAAAGCAACACCTAAGTATCAACAGACAGAGACCTATGAAGTTGTCCACTGATGAGATACGCAAATTCATATGTGACAGGGTTGAGGTTAATTTTTTCTAAATATCTAATTTTAATATTTACAGTAATTGAAATTTAGCACAGAAGAATGGATAAGAATTAATTTTATACATGTAGCTAATCAGTATTTTTATTTTGTTGTCAAAATTGATGCATAGAGCTTTTGCTGTATGTATAAAGATTTATATTTTAGAAGGAAAAACATGGATAGTTCTTTTCTGTATACAGATGCATCATGTTCTGAAGTTTCCATCTGACATATTTTCATTGTGTTTCCTCATTTTAGCTCACCTTGACCAAAGGGCCAAGTGAGCTTTTCTCATCACTTGTAGTCCGTCGTCCGACGTCGTTGTCTGTCATTGTCCGCCATCGTTAACTTTAAAAAATCTTCTCCTCTGAAACTACTGGGTCAAATATATGCAAACTTGGCCACACTCATCATACGTTTGCTCGTCATATATTTGGTTTCAATTCCTTAGACAACTGTTTCGGTTCTTACCCATCCTTTAAAGGTAAATCCAGAAAACGCATGAAATATATAACGTGTTGTTTTCATATCTGATTAAAATTTTACCTGTAATAGCTTGCTATGTAGTATTGGTTTCGCTCATTGTTGAAGGCCGTACGGCGACCTTATGTTGCTAACATCTAATTCATTTGTTCTCCGTGGATAGTTACATTGTCTGTCATACAATATCTTCTGGTTGTATGTCTAATTTAAGCTCACCTCTTGTGTATTTGTTTATCGCCTTATACACATGCTTTTACTTTTTCAGAGTAACTATGAGTTTTCCAAACTATGTTTGTTTTATAAAACAGCCCAAAAATTAAATTTTAAATACATGATTAATATGTTTAACCTTGTATGTGAATTATTACTCCTCTGTTAAAAAATAGAGTGAACAGAAAGGATAAGTATCATCCGCATTGCTTAATTTTCTGTCAAAATTGAACAATTTCTAAAGGTTTACCAATTATATTATGTTTGATATGATTAAACAGGATTTATTATTTACAGATGCGTGTCCGTGTCAAAGCTTCAAATGTTTCTGAAGAGCCACCAAGTAAACGCAGTTTGAGAGAGGTATATAATATTACAATTTATGTTTTCGAAACTATATACTATAAACACTAAATGTCTTTTCATGCCTTAATTAGTTGTCGAAAATGAAAAATGAATAAAAATGAGATGTTGAGTAAATATAAGGGAAACTGACACACATACCGTCGAAATAATCATAATATGTGAAGTGTGCAGTATGTTCAACATTGGACTAGAATTCACATCGTATGTCAATCTAAAAGCAACACCTAAGTATCAACAGACAGAGACCTATGAAGTTGTCCACTGATGAGATCACGCAAATTCATATGTGACAGGGTTGAGGTTAATTTTTTCTAAATATCTAATTTTAATATTTACAGTAATTGAAATTTAGCACAGAAGAATGGATAAGAATTAATTTTATACATGTAGCTAATCAGTATTTTTATTTTGTTGTCAAAATTGATGCATAGAGCTTTTGCTGTATGTATAAAGATTTATATTTCAGAAGGAAAAACATGGATAGTTCTTTTCTGTATACAGATGCATCATGTTCTGAAGTTTCCATCTGACATATTTTCATTGTGTTTCCTCATTTTAGCTCACCTTGACCAAAGGGCCAAGTGAGCTTTTCTCATCACTTGTAGTCCGTCGTCGGATGTCGTTGTCTGTCATTGTCCGCCATCGTTAACTTTTAAAAATCTTCTCCTCTGAAACTACTGGGTCAAATATATGCAAACTTGGCCACACTCATCATTTTGGTATCTAGATTTAAAACGTGTCCGATGACCTGGCCTGCATTTTGCCTATTACCTTGAATACTATAATAGATATGGAGAAACTTTAAATTGCAAACATGATCAGCAAAACAAGTTCTACAAATAAGTCTTTATGCTCGAAAATTGTCAGCTGACGCCTTATTAGAGTTATTGCCCTTTAATGACGATTTTACCAATTTTTGCGTTTTTGCCTTATATCTTAAAAATTATAATAGATAGATACAACTTAAATAAGCAAAATGATCAGCAAGACAAGATCTACAATTAAGACAAATGAAGGAAATTGTCAGACAACTCCTTATTGTTGTTAATGTCCTTTAATGACGATTATTACTTTTGTTTTTGTTTTGCAATTGCCTAATATGATATAAATTATAATAGATAAATTAGTCCGTCGACTAACAAGTCAATTTTGCTGATATAGTTATTAGACTGTCGCTCTTTTATGGGAGGATTGCCCTTAGATAAGGATTTTTACATTCTTTTGTGTTTTGAGCAAAACTAAAGAAGATAGAGCGAACATAGACAGACTAAATGATCAGCAATCAAAAATCAACAAAACAGAGATTTTTGTCATGAATTCTATTTTGTCTATAATGTTGGAGAGTGTCCTTTGTTGAATTTGCACATAGACCAAGGTGAGCGACACAGGGTCTTTAGAGCCTCTAGTTATGTTTAAGCACCTGCTTAAAAGCTTCAAGTGATTTTTATTCACCTGGCCTAAATGGCCACGTGAGCATTAGTCATCACTTGGGGTCGGTCGTTGTCTAATGTACGTCGTCACAGATTAATAGAACTCAATGGTGGTATTCTCATCAATGGGAATCTGTACTTCCACATTTGAACTTTCAATTTCAAAATTTCATGCTATTTCACTAAAAATTTCTGAGAGGATTTAGTCTTATAAAATAAAAAAAGGTAGTTTCCTTGTAATAGGGCTATACCATGAACGATCTATTATATAAAATATTAGGAGGCAGAGCTAGCTATATTCAGTGTTTTGTATGGCAAGCCATTTTACTACTTATTTGAACTTCAAGATATCTCATATAGTATATAAGATTTTGAAGGAAATATTGGTTATTAAAATGGTGATGTACTGGCGGCTGGGCGGATCTACGGGCGGCTGCCAAACAGTGTCAGCACAATAACATGAAAACGCTTTAACACATTTTTTTCAAATTTAAATATGTTGTTTCCTGGGACATAATGAAGGTCTAGTACAATTTTCAAGATATAAGTATATCTCCTTTGTGAGTTATCGTCATTTTAATATCCAAAAGTGGAATTTTTAAATATTTTACTCTTTTTATGACTAAGCATAATGTCTTATCTCACAATAGAAATTGGAGTGACAGATTTATTTGAAAATTATCTATTTCCTAACTGGTAATGATTATAAGCTATATTATTAGACATTTTGAAGTTAATTACATTATTAATTATTAATTAGATCTGGGTTATATCTTAGCATATAATATCATTGGAGTGACAGATTTATTTGAAAATTTTCTGTTTCCTGATAAGATCTGTAGGACTGTATATATAAAGTTTGAAATTTACTAGTAGGACTGTATAAATGAAATTTGAAATTTACTGTTCATTATTAGACATTTTGTAGATAATTAAGTCTCCCTAAACCATATATATTCTTACCCCCACCCCTTTCAATTTGAGAATGTGCTTTTATCTTGTAAACGGTTGAGATCCCCACCCCTAAACCATATATATTCTTGTATGGGACAATAAAACAAATCAAATGAAATATTTGGGGAGTCCCTGGGTTCACCCCCACCCCCTACTTTTTGAAAACTTGTAAACAGTCAAGATCCCAACCCTGAAACCATATATATTCTTGTATGTGACAACAAAACAAATCAAATGAAATTAAAGGGTGAGTCCCCTGGGGTCACCCCACCCCTCCTGTTTGAGAACTTGTAAACGGTCGAGATCCCCACCCTAAACCATATATATTCTTCTATGCAATAAAACAGATCAAATGAAATATAGGAAGCCCATGGGGTCACCCCAACCCCTTCTTTTGATAACTTGTAAATGGTCTAGATCCCCACCCCTAAACCATATATATTCTTGAATGGGACAATAAAACAAATCAAATGAAATTAAGGGGAAATCCCCTGGGGTAACCCCCTTCTTTTTGAAAACTTGTAAACGGTCAAGATCCCCATGCGAAACCATATATATTCTTGTATGGGACCATAAAACAAATCAAATGAAATATAAGGCGAGTCCCTTGGGTCACCCCCACCCCCTCCTGTTTAAGAACTTGTAAACGGTCAAGATCCCTACCCTAAACCATATAAATTCCTGTTTGTAATTTCAAGAAGATTTGAATGACATACAGGGTCAATCCATAGGTGTCACTAATGCATATCATAAACCAATTTGTACTGGACATTGCCCAATGTCAAGCGACAATGGAATGAATAATTATTGGAGCTTTGTTTGGGAGACTTCGTAACAGCATTCTGTTACAATTATTTCTTGTTACTGATAAGTTTTATAGATTTTGAAATGACATTGTATTAATGATAAATAAAATTTTGGATTTTTTTCTTCTTTTCTTTGGTAAATTGTTTGTAGAATTTTGTGGCAAGTTTGTTTGTTATTCTGTAAAAACTAATTTTCTGAATGCTATATATTTTTTTTTTGATGAAGTAAACTCCTTTAAAAACTAAGCTTATATTGTCTATTAATAAACATATATTTAGATTTCTGATTTTGGGCCCAGTTTTCAAGTTGGTCCAAATTGAGGTCCAAAATTAAACTGTGTTTGATTTCAACATAAATTGAATATATATAGGGTTCTTTGAAATGCTTAATCTAAACCTGTATTTCTTTTCATTATTAATAAGATAATACCACATTGAGGTCCAAAGGGTCCTAAATTACACTTTTGATTAATTTCATCAAAAATTGAATTCTTTGGTTCTTTGATATGCTGATTCTAGCAATGTTTGAGTGTTAAATCATATCTAATTTTAGAGAACTTAGTCATCACTGGTTGTTGTTATTATATTATTGATTATAATTTGAAATAAAATTGAGAATGGAAATGGGAATGTGTCATAGAGACAACAACCCGACCACAGAACAGACAACAACAGAAGGTCACCAATAGGTCTTCAATGCAGCGAGAAATTCCCGCACCGGAGGCATCCTTAAGCTGGCCCCTAAACAAATATATATACTAGTTCAGTGATAATGGACGTCATATTAAACTCCAAATCATACACAAGAAACTAAAAGTAAAAATAATACAAGACTAACAAAGGCCAGAGGCTCCTGACTTGGGACAGGCGCAAAAATGTGGCGGGTTAAACATGTTTATGAGATCTCAACCTCCCCTATACCTCTAGCCAACGAGAAAAGTAAACGCATAACAATACGCACATTAAAAGTCAGTTAAAGAGAAAATTGCATCATATCTTATTTTAGAGAACTATTTATCCAGTTTGAGTTATTTCCCTTTGCACAGAAAATATTATGGATAAAATTAACCTGTGTTTCATTTCAACATAAATTAAATATATATAGGGTTCTTTCAAATGCTGAATCTAAACCTGTATTTAAATATTAGATTTTTGGGTCCAGTTTTCAAGTTGGTCCAAATCAGGGTCCAAAATTAAACACTGTTTGATTCACAAAAAAATATTTATGGGGTTCTTTGAAATGCTGAATCTAACCATGTATTGAGAGATTTTGGATTGTGGGCTCCTTTATCAAATTGGTCCACATTGAGGTCCAAAGGGTCTTAAATTAAACTTTTGTCTGATTTCATCAAAAATTGAATTGGGTTCTTTGATATGCTGATTCTAATATGTACTTAGATTTTTGATATTGGACCATAATAGGTATGTAAATGTCCAATTTCAAGTATTTCAGTTCTTAAACCACTTCATTTTGTCACAAACCTATATTGTGTGACAAATATTCAATCACAATCCAAATTCAGAGCTGTTTTAAGCTTAAATGTAGTGTCCATACTTGCTCAACTGTTTAGGGTTCGACCTCTGCAGGAAAATCCGGTTTGCTCTCTCTCTCTGACAGCCTCTTGTTATAAGATATCTTATAAACTTTAAAAGATATCTCATATACTTTATAAGATATCTTATATAATCTGGTTTTATAAGATATCTCATATAATGTGAGATATCATGTATATTATATAAGATATCTCATATAGTTTATAAGATATCATATATACTTTATAAGATATCTTATATACTTCATAAGATATCTTATATCTTATAAAGTATATAAGATATCTTATAAAGTATATAAGATATCTTAAAAGTATACAAGATATCTCATATTATTTATAAGACATCTAATAAAGAAAATTATATGAGATATATAATAAACTATATAATATATCCTATAAACAATATAAGATATCTTAAAAAACTATATAAAATATCTTATAAACTATATGAAATATCGTATAAAGTTTATTAGATATCTTGAAGTTGGAATAAATAGTAAAACGGCTTGCCATAGTTTTGGGGAGTTTTTCTAACTCTTTCTCCTTGATTATTATATTTGGCTATAACAGTGATTTTGCCTTAGTAAATCTTTAAGAAATTTAAGTAAATGAAATGATTTTCTATGCATTATTAAAAAATATTTACTAATAGGAAACCATTATGTATGTCTCTTTATGTGTGGAAAAAGTAAGATAACAAAGTTACCCCATAAATTTTATATATTAGCGTAAAATGTTCCTTTTGTTAAAAATTGGAAGGAGAAGTATCAATGACCAAAAGGGACCTTACAATGAAGACAGATAATTGCATTTGCGATGTTTATCATCTAAGAGTAGTATCATCTAAGAGTGGTAATTTGTATCCTATTTAACTGCTTGATGTGTTTGAGTGTTGGATTTTTCCATTTGATAAGGGACTTTCCGTTTTGAATTTTCCTTGGAGTTCAGTATTTTTGTTATTTTACTTTTTATGCAGATGAGATGAATATTTGATCATTTTTTTGGTCCACAGTATATGCTATCATGATCTGGCATGGTGTGGATTTTTCAACGAAATTATACTCATATGACTGTATGATGTACATTATACTTATCCTCTCTTGAATTATTGAACAGATTGTGACAAAATAACCAGTACGTTAAAGAAAAAATCACATGTAGTGAATCAACATTAACGTCTTCTTTGGGTGTAATACCACGAAAACAGAGTATGTCACATCTGATTTAATGTTAGAGGAGGGATAACATCCCAAACTTGACGGTGTTCCTTCAAAATATTTCGGAAACTTGGAAAAGTATTTCAAAAGAACCAGATTATGTAAACAACAACAATGATCAGCATACAACATCTTCAAAATGACAATTATAACCTGACACCATTTAAGACCCTATAAAGAGTTCTAGCCATAAATGATTATTTTTGACTAATTGTCATGTTTTTTTCTGTTGTCTTGAAAACTACAAAAAAAGAGCTAAAACAATCAGTAAATACAAGATGTACAGAAAGTATATTTTGTCTGAAATCATAGGATGGCTCCTGAAGGAGTTATTGCCAATAAATGACGGTTTTCACAAATTCAGTGCTTTTGTCAATTACTCCACAAAAAAAGAAAGATAGAAACTGTCAACAGCAAAAGTTATCTGATACAACATCTACAAAAGTCTAAATATGACCAGAATAATAAGGTGTCCTTTTAAAGAGGTTTTGATCTTAAATGACAATTTTCGTCTCGCTTTAATGAAGTTAAAAAAGCGAGACTTAAACTTGCTGTTTCCAACGTGTGCCGTGAGTTGGTGTTCGTCATCAGCTGTCTATAGTTAAGTCTCGAAGTTTGGGAAGACCTATTGTTTCTTCTTCTTCTTCTTCTTCTTCTTCTTCTTCTTGTTCTTGTTCTTGTTCTTGTTCTTGTTCTTCTTGTTCTTCTTCTTCTTCTGTCCACACCGTTCTCCAAAACCACTTGTCAGATTAACTTAGGGATCCATAATATGTTAGACTAACATGTCTAGTGGTGCAATCAGGGTTTTGTTTGTGCAATGGGGTTTATAAAGGGTACTTTAAGGGCAAAAAGAAAGGAGGGTTTACTAAAGAACCCTATGGGATTTTTTTTTTAATTTTCAAATGATTATAACTTGAAAACAGTAAGTGATAGACACAATTTTATAAATGAAATGATAAAGCACATTTAATGAAATAAAGGTTAGTTCCCAGGGTCACCCCACCCCTGCCATTTGAGAAAGTTCTAATATATTGTATATGGTCAAGATCACCACCCTAAACCAAATATATTCTGGTTTGTCATGCCAAGGTGATTTGAATGATATACAAGGTTAGTCCCCAGGGTCATCCTGACCCCTGCCATTTGAGAAAGTTCAAATATATTTAAAGTGGTCAAGATCCCCATCCCTAAACCATATATATTCCTTTTCTTCATGTCATGAAGATTTGAATGATATATAGGAGAGGTCCCCAAGGGTTCTCCCACCCTCAATGTTTAAATATGTTGTAAATGGTCGAGATCCCCTAAACCATATATATTTCTGTTCGTCATGTCTCGAAGATTTTAATGATATATAGGTTCAGTCCCCAGGGTTCCCCACCCTCAATGTTTTAATATGTTGTAAATGGTCGAGATCCCCACCCATAAACCATATATATTCCTGTTCATCATTTCACAAATATTTGATTGATATATATAGGTCAGTCCCAAGGGTTCCCCACACCCAATGTTCTGATATCTTGTAAATGGTCGAGATCCCAACCCTAAACTATATATATTCTGGTTTGTCATGCCAAGATGATTTGATTGGTATAAGGGTAAGACCCAAGGGTCATCCTCGCCCCTGTCATTTGAATTTGCTCAAATATCTTGTAAATGGTCAAGATTCCCACCCTTAAACAATATGTATTCCTGTTCGTCATTTCACTAAGATTTGATGAATTACAGGGTCAGTCCCCAGGCTTCACCAATGCATATCACTTTACTGGACCAAACCAATTTTACTGGACTTTGTCCAATATCAGGCCTGGAAATTAGGAATTATTTGAGCTTCGTTTGGGAGACTTCGTAACAGCATCCTGTTACAATCATTTCTTGTTAATCATCCGTCCTTAATATTAATTATTTTGGTGTTGAATATTATATACCGGGGTATTCATAACATTTTGATGGAATACTGGTCATTGAAGTTTCTATAGACGGGATGCAAGTATATTCAACATACTTTCATAGGGTCAATAAAATAGTTTTCCTTTCATGGTGCACTACCTTACATCCCACATGCACACTATTATATATTTATCTCATAACATATTTTAATGAACCTACCGTAGGCATAAGTGTTACCCTTGAACGTCCGTCCTTCCGTCCTTCCCATTTTCGTTTCCACACTCTGACTTAAGTTTGCCAAGTGCAAATTTAATGAAACTCGTACATAATGCAAAGAACGAAAACTCGCAGACATAGTATGAATTTGGACAGTGAGTTGGTTACCATTTATAGTTATGCCCTTTATAGCTTAGACAGTTGCATTTTTATGTCGTTTCCGCACCGAGTCTTACCTGAAGTTTGCATCATGCAAATGTTATGAAACTCATACACAATGCTAAGAACTAAAACTCGCAGACAGAGAGAGTTCGAACTTAGTCAGTGAGTCCAAGGTTATGATCCTTTATAACTTGGAATATTGCAATTTTGCCTCATGCAATGAAACTCATATATACAATGCTAAGAACAACAACACACGGACAGAGTTCGAATTTTGGCAGTGAGTCATTTACCCTCATAGAGGTATATAAAATGTATGACCCTATTTAACTAGGAAAATTGCAAAGCCTTTGCAGGGTCATTCCTGTCTTCAGACACATTCTTCTTTTATTATATTTTTAAATCATTCAACTCAACATTGTTCAGAATTTTAAAAGTCCTCAGACCATGATTAATTTTGGTAAATATTTTCCACAGTTTCCAATGACTAGTAAATAATCCAACCCGTCATCAGGTATAACTGATACTTTAAATGACAAAATAGAATCGTATCATGCATTTGTCATGTAGAGGACATTTTGGTACATGAAGCATTTATGAATTTTCTAAAAATAATTTTGATATTCTTTATGAAACATAAATCAAATTGATTATTTCATTATCATTTAAAATAAAATTTGCTTTTTACTGTACCGGACAAAATATTGCTCAAATGTTTCTCATGCATAATGTTTTTTATAATCATTTTGATTGAGCCAGATTTGTTTTTAGATGATAGATACTAGCACTTGAATTTTAATTTAAATTTTAAGTTGCTTTGCATTGAGGAGTTGACTAAGTTTACTGACAATCGAATTAATAAAAAAAATCAGTTATTATTTTAGCCATATTCTCGATTATTGTTGGCCTTGTACATATTTTACATATCAAATCTTTACTTTAATTTTTTCAGTTTACCAAAGAAGAGATCAATTTTACAAAGATGGGAATGATTGTTCTGAATATTCTTACTGATGCTTCATATGACCTATTAAAACCAGATAAACCACATCTACGTCTAAGGAATGACTGTGATTTAACATACTTGTACCAGGAGCACAGGAGACTAAACAAACATATTCCAACTAATGGATGGGGAGGATATGGCAAACCATTCAGGGTACAGACATAGCTGTTGGAGATGATATTGAGCGATAAGACTTACAAGGAATGAACTACAACACTCAACGGCAGCTGAACTTGGAGATACACGTTTTAATGAGTTGTGTAACATATTAAGTGACCTCTTAATACGGTTCGACCAATTTAACAAACCACAAAAGCTGTATACAGATGAGCTTAAGGATATTTTGGCTAAAACTATTTCAGATGAGGATGTGAAATTGGTTAAAATGATTTACGGGTAAATATGCTTTAAACAGTTTGAAGTTGTGCTCAAAGTTTATAAGGGTTTTATCCAGACTAAAGTATCAGTGTGCAGACTTTATAAGTATTATCTAATAAAACACTTAATTTTATGTCTTTCAAATATGAATATATTTCGGTAAAGAGTTCCATTGAAGGATAGTCACCACAGCTTCTTTTCTCTGGTCCAGTAAACAGGGTATTTCTGTAAAAGTTTGATTTTTTAAGTAAAATGTAAAACAGTAGCGTATTTTATCTTTGGATTTGTGAATTATTTTATTTATTTTCAGAAATGACTGTTGAGGTCGAAATAGAACAACAATTCAATGTTCCAATGCATTAGAGAAATAAAGATGTTCTCATCATTTGTATGGCAAACAGTTATTTTTGCGAAGAAATACACATATTACCATAGAAACAGATTTGCAGAAGACCAATCCCTTGTGGATAGAAGGCGATCATCTTTATATCTAATCATGTTAATAGCAATGTAATGCTGCCGTTAAAAATCATGTAGAGTAACTCTACCTTATTATACTTGTCACAGGGTTTGTTCTTACATGAGCAACACGACGGGTGCCACTAGTGGAGCAGGATCTGCTTACCCTATTGAGCATCTGAGATCACCCCAAGTTTTGGTGGGGTTCTTGTTGCTCAGTCTTTAGTTTTCTATGTTGTGTTTTGTTTACTGTTGTTTGTCTGGTTACACGCCATTATTCCGACAGCCCATTAGTCCATTGTCAAGAATCAGTCCAGTCGATATTTGCATGCGTGAATTCAGATACCCTACATGGATAAAATGAGTTTGAATATCCATTTTGTATCTTTCGCCTCTCTTTATAAAGAAATTGTCAAGATAAAAAGTGGACTAAAGAGGAAATATTGGAATAAAATTGACAACTTGACCAAGTTTGGTCTGTTATAGTAAATGATAGTAAGGTGTAATTGTCTTTGTGACTGAGTTCATCTGACCTTGACCTTATTTACATGGATCATTGATAATGTTGATTGTATTTGATACTTGTTGTAAAGCCTTTTCTATAAGACTTTCAATATATTTAAACGTGTGCTATCTTTTTCCCTTCTCTAAGCCTACATCTTTCGCCACTAGAAAAAAATATTTGCTCACAATTTCTAAACATATTACAGATACATTGTTGGCAATTCAGAATACCCTATAGAATATTATTATGGACTACAGCTAACTTTCCATTCAACGATACCAATAATATATAAGGAACTATAACAAATAAAAGCTTATATATCGTCATCTTCGTCATCGTCAGTGTTTCTTACAGCAACCAGATGGCGCAGGGTTTCGCTGGCGGTCGCCATTTTCGCATTTTTGAAAAAATAAAAATTGTGGCGATTAAAATTCATTTTTGGCAAAAGAATTTGGCTAAAGAAATATAACCATTTGATTTCATCCATCTTGTTTATTTTTTTAGCTCACCTGACCCAAAGGGTCATGTGAGCTTTCTCATCACTTGGCGTCCGTCGTCGTCGTCGTTAACTTTAACAAAAATCTTCTCTGAAACCACTGGGCTAAATTAAACCAAACTTGGCCTTAATCGTCCTTAGGGTATCTAGTTTAAAAATATATCCAATGACTCCTCCCACCAATCAAGATGGCCGCCATGGCTAAAAATAGAACATAGGGTAAAATTCAATTTTTGGCGGATATCTCTGAAACTAAAGCATTTAGAGCAAATCTGACATAGAGTACATATGTTCATCAGGTCACGAATCAGACAACCTGTTGTTGGGTTGCTGCCCCTAAATTGGTTATTTTAAAGAAATTTTGCAGTTTTGGTTATTATCTTGAATATTATAATAGATAGAGATAAACTGTAAACAGCAAAAATGTTCAGCAAAGTAAGATCTACAAATAAGTCAAATGACCAAAATTGTCAATTGACCCCTTCAGGAGTTATTGCCCTTTAAAGTCAAATTTTCACAATTTTTCGTACATTTTGTAATCTTTTAAAAAACTTCTCCTCTAAAATGACTGGGCCAAGTTAAACCAAACTTGGCCTAAATCATCCTTAAGGTATCTAGTTTAAAAATATGTCCGATGACTCTGCCCACCAACCAAGATGGCCGCCATGGCTAAAAATAGAACATATAAAAATTTGACTCTAAAGGGCAATAATTATAAATTATGTAATTCATTGACCGCTCCCGACATGTGTAACTTCAAGGCATATTTTAGCGGCGATCGATGTCTTTCAAAATTACTTTATTTTTATCAATAGTACCGCTTAAGTCGACGTTAGGGGCCGTCTTGACCTTGTTGTAGGGTATGAATGATTTGTTCATTGTTGAAGACCCTACGACAACTGTCAAGATGAAGAACAGGAAAAAGCCCTGTTCATTGATAATTTTCCATGTTTTCTATGTATTGTGTGCGATTTTGTCCCATGTACGTTTACTCCATATCCTTTGATTTTCTATGGGGGTAAAATGCAGTTTTGGCTTATATCTCTGAAACCAAAGTATTTAGAGCAAATCTGACATGGGGTCAAAATGTTCAAGATCTATCTGCCCTGAAATTTTCAGACGAATCAGACAACCCATTGTTGGGTTGCTGCCTCTGAATTGGTAATTTTCAGCAAATTTTGCAGTTTTTGGTTATCTTGAATATTATAATAGATAGAGATAAACTGTAAACAGCAAAAATGTTCATCAAAGTAAGATCTACAAATAAGTCAAACATGACCAAAGTTGTCAATTGACCCCTTAAGGAGTTATTGCCCTTTAAAGTCAAGTTTCACAATTTTTTGTGAATTTTTGTAATCTTTTACAAAAATCTTCTAAAATTACTGGGCCAAGTTAAACCATACTTGGCCTAAATCATCCTTAGGGCAGCTAGTTAAAAAAATGTATCCGATGACCGTGCCCACCTACCAAGATGGCTGCCATGGCTAAATATTGATCATAAATGTAAAATGCAGTTTTTGGCTTATATCTCTGAAACTAAAGCAATTCTAACGGGGTTTAAATGTTCATCAGGTCAACATGACCAAAATTGTAAATTGACCCTTAAGGAGTTATTGCCCTTTAAAATAAATTGTTCACTATATTTCGTAAATTTTTAATCTTTTACAAAATCTTCTCCTCTTAATCTACTTGGCCAAATAGAATTAAATTTAGCCACAATTATTATTAGAGTATCTTGATTGAAAATGTATCTGATGACCCCTCCCTACAACCAAGATGGTCCCCATTGGTTAAAATAAAACATAGAGGTTTACTATAAAAGTCTATGGGAAAATGTCAAAAACAATTTCAAATGGTCACAACTTGAAAATTAATTAAATAATGATAAGGGTCTTCAGTAACTATTGTAAGACTACAATGGGATGACTTGATTTTTTTCCAGGGGTGCAATTTTTCAGGGGGATGCTAATCATTTCTCCTTGATAGGTTCCATTTTCAAAATTATTCAGTGTTACTTTTCTATAAACCATTATTATATCTTTTCTTTCAGCATACTGATATTGGGTGAATGCCCCCAAACCTGGTGGGTTATTCGAGTCAGGGAACCCCTGCCCAAATTTTTTGAAGGTGTTCCATAAAAACATTAAAGGCATTTTCAGCATTATACAGGCCCTGGATGAAATAAATTTTGGAGCGGAGGAAAGGATTTTTTTTTTTTTTGTTAATTATCTTGGATATCATTATAGATTGAGATATATTGTAAACAACAAAAATATCAATCAAAGAGAGATCTACAAATAAGTTAACATGACAAATTGGCAATTGACATCTTATTGGAGTTATTGTCTTTTAAAATTATTTTCTGCAATTTATTGGTAATTTTTGTAAATCTTTTCAAAAATCTCCTGCTTTTAATTTAACTACTGGGCTAAATTAAACCAAACTTGGCCTCAATCATTATTAGGGTATCTTTATGATTTTAACCTTATTTTACATGATTTCCAAAACTACAGTAGATACAGGTGAGCGACACAGGCTCTTGAGAGCCTCTAGTTCGGGTTTCTCGGACTTTACCTGATCAGACAATATTCGGAATTCACTTTGAACTCTTACGATTTTGATAGAAAATCAATAATCAGCTGATTGCGTTTTATAGCTGTAGGCAACAATGGACTAATTAATAAAGGTGTTGATTGTATAATTTTACGAAATGACGTGTTTAAATGGCGTCACATATCACCTAAGGCAGCAACCATTTGATTTTCGGGGGCTATGGATTTTTTTCGCCTTTGGTGAAAAACAATCTTATTTTTTGGCCACAAGTCGAAAACAATTTTTCTTTCAATTTTAGCATTACATATAGTGGCAGCTGAGGGTGAAACAAACAATTTTTTTTCTCAGGGTCAAAGACAAATTATTTTTTCTCCCAAAACTGAAACAAACTTTTTTCCAAAAATCCATAGCCCCCAGAAAATCAAATGGTTGCTGCCTAAAGGATTTATTTACAACTTTGCAACGCACGTGTTTGAAGCACAGTTTTCGTCTCCTCGTTTTCTCTTTAACGATGGTCCGGAAAAGAAAACTGTTGTTACGGAGAAAACTCTTCAAAAGAAAGAAAAATTATGACTTTAAACTTTATTCTTTAACTTTGATAGAAATATTTAACTTGAAGTGGGTACCAGTACTTAACTGTTTTGGCGACGCACGTGTTTCAAGCATAGTATTACGTCTCGACTCTTTCTTTTCCGATGGTCCGAAAAGAAAAATTTTACAGTATCTTTTGAAAAGTAAATGGTTAGTGTCTATTCATTACAATGTAGATTAAAATAAAAGATTTGTAGAATTATCATAGACAATAATGGGGCAAACTGATTATTTTTTTTTGTTAGAAAGAAGGAAAATGTTAAAGAAACATGTTTATGTTAGTTGTTAGTTGGCGAGAAAAATTAAAAGAGGCGAAAAATATATTTTTGGGCGAAAGAGGTGGCGAAAAGAAAATTGACCCAGGGAAACCCTGCAGATGGTTATTGACAAGTTTAAAAAAACCTGAAATCACATCCTAACTTTTACGGTTATATTGTTTATAAAGCACGTACATTTAAATCTGATCTATGTGAACATTTGTATCCTTTGAACAATTTTATTCTTATCGGATATCATGTAAACACCGTATAAATATATCAACCCCGTTTGTTGGTGGGGTTCGTGTTGCTCAGTTTTTATTTTTCCTGTGTTGTGTTCTGTATACTGTTGTTTGTCGTCTGTCTTTGTCGTCTGTTTTTTCATGTTTTGCCAGTAGTCGGTCTATTTTCGACTTATGATATCCCTTTAGGATCTTTCGACTTTCTGCTTGAACATGATTTTTATTTAGTCGAACTACTGTATCCCTAGCCTGTCAACACTGAGGTTGTGAGTTCGAATCCTGCTCGTGGCAGGTGCAATCGACTCTAATCTCAATTGACTAGGATTGTCAGTTTTCCTACTGAAGGTCGGTGAATTTATCTGGGCACTCCGGCTTCCTCCACCAATTAAAACAGACCGCCATGAAATAGGAGACTGGTGCTGAAAATGGCGTTTAACACAAATCAATCAATCAATCAACATGTTTTCCTAAAACGGTTATAAATGAACCAACGAAAATAACATGGTCTTCTACTTCAACAATAAACTATAAGTTACGTGATATTTGTGATAAAACTAGCCAAGTAGGTGTCATTGAAGTTGGAATAAGTGACCATTCTATAACATATAGTACGAGGAAACAAAGAAAGAACAAACAGGTAAAATCATTGAAACACTATTAAAAAAGAGGCGAACACGTTGTCTGATCATATCTTAAAAATCCAGAACCAAGCATTGGAAACTTTTAGAAAAATTATTTAATTTAACTATATTTTTAAAGCCCGTATAAAGAAATGAAAATAAAACACAATTTAAAACCGTGGATGAAATCATTAATTTTAAATGATTTAAGAAACGAGAAAACGAGACTCTTTCTTACTATAACCGGTATACAAAAAAATCAAAAATATTTTGGACTACTGCAAAATAAGAAATTTGGTACACAGAACTGTAGAAAAGGCAAAAGAATGATATATCTAGTAAAATTGTAGAAAACAAAATGCCCTGAGAAAATAATGAAACAACTTAGACACTGGTCATTTTCTTTTATTGGAGGGATCTGGGATAAATTTTATCAATTTTACTTATAATTTGAAAAAAAAAATAAGTACCTCTTCTAAAGACATAGAAATTCGCCTGCCTCATTTCTAAATACCTGTAAAGTGTGTTGACAGAACATACATCGATACAATTTCTCATTATTACTTCGCACCACGAATAGGATGAATAGTCCAATCTGTAAAATATTTGACAGGTCTGAGGCCTGCGGTCACAGAACTGTTCAATGTTTTACAGAACGAACTGATGGAGGCTTATAACTTAAAACATTGTTTAACTTGTCAAAGAAGATGAAAAAGCAAATGCCCTTCTCCCCTCACCGAGTTGAAGGCCATACTATATATATATGTTCGGTGTGAGCCAAGGCTCCGTGTTGAAGGCCGTACATTGACCTATAATGGTTTACTTTTATAAATTGTTATTTGGATGGAGAGTTGTCTCATTGGCGCTCACACCACATCTTCCTATATCTATATATGTGTGTGTGTGTGTTGAAAAATTAAGACATAGCAGGGCACCAAGCAACTCAAATGTTAATACTCTGAAAAACTATGTACAAATGAAATTTTTGCAAAAAAGTATAATAAATTCATCAACTTCAAAAGTTTCAGAACTATTTGATGAAATAATCAAACTAGATGTTAAGACATCTTCTGGTTCTGACAATATAGGTCAAAAGATTTTAAAACTGAGTGCTCCTTTCATAGCATCTTCCTTAACATATATTTTTAATCGAATGATTGATACTGGTATTTATCCGTGTGTTTTAAAAATGTCAAGGTAGCTCCAATTTTCAAGTCTGTTGAAAAACGTAGCTAGCAATTACAGACAAATATCTGTTCTGCCAACATTATCAAAATTAATAGAGAGACATGTATCTAAATATCTATATAATTATTTGACAAAGTTTCAAATTTTGACACCCTTCCCAGTCTGGTTTTAGACCTAACCATTCATGTCAAACTGCCCTCATTAATATCATTGATAAATGGCTACATGAAATGAATAATGGAAATATCAATTTGGCAGTCCTCCTAGATTTAAAAAAGCTTTTGATGTTGTTGATCATGAAATTTTATGTAAAAACTTTTATTTCATATTTGAAAGAAAGAACACAGCAAGTCCATATAAGTTATCAGTATTCTGATAAAAGTTTATAAATTTCGGTGTTCCACAGGGCTCTTTACTTGGTCCCATTTTGTTTGTTTTGTACATAAATGACCTTCCATTACACATCAAAAACTACCACACAGACTTGTATGCTGATGACACAATTATTCATACATCAGGAAAGAGTATTGCTGATATGCAATTACAAATACAAGATGATCTCCAGTGTGTTGAAAAATGGTGTCATGAAAATAACATGTCCATAAATTCGGACAAAACGAAATGTATGGTTATAGGTACAAGACAAAGGCTGCGTTTTAATCAAGCAGAACCAATTCTAACTATTGAGAACAATTCTAACTATTGAGAATAATATTCTTCAAAATCATGAACTGAAAAACTTGTAGGTGTTAGAATTGACTCTAATCTGTCATGGACAGACCATGTTAATTACTTATGTTTATCAATATCATCTAGACTTCATTTACTCTCTAAGATCAAAACTGTCTAAATATTGATTAAGAAAATTATTTTATAATGGTTATAATTATTCTCCCACTGATAGATTATTGTTGTATTATTTGGAGTGGTTGTGCTAAAATGAGCTAGTCAGAATAATAAAATTGCAGAAAAGGGCTGCAAGACTAATTTTAGATGCTGATCACTTTCATCATCAGCACCTCTGTTTAAACAGCTTGGGTGGATGACAATAGAAAACAGAATCTCATACCATAAATCTGTTTTGATGTAGAAATGCCTTAAGAATGAAGCCCTGTATATTTAACTGAAAAATTTAAAGAAATTCCAGAAATAAACCAATATTGTGTGAGGAATACGTCTTGCAAAAATTGCAAGTTCCAAAAGCTAAAACAGAGCTGTATAAGAAATCTTCTTTATATACTCAGGATCTATTTTATGGAATAACTTACCAATGTCCCTGAAAAATCAACCTCAAGTACAAGCTCATTAAAAAATAACTTGTTGGAACATTCAGAAGCTGTATGTATATGCATAATAATTTTCTCACACTTACTCATGCTTTAAATATTGTTGTGGTAATTTGAATGATGCCAATACTATATGAATTTGTAATTTTACCTGTTTTGAAAATTGTATATTTCATAACAATTTCTTATGTGTGTGTTTGTTTGATTATTTTGTAATTGTTTGTTATATTTCGATGCATTTCATGAGGGCCTCAGGAAGATTAGTGTTATAGCTAACTGTGTAACCCTCTTTAAATAAAGAATTATTATTATACTGTGACTTTGGGATGAAGAACAGCAATAAAAGCACTGTTCCTTTGCTTTTTGTGTTATTTTTGTTTTGCTGTGCTTGTACTGATTTTGTGTCATGGATGAATACTCAATATCCTTTGTTTTATACTAAACAAATTCAAATGTTTGTTAAGATTTATTTTCATCAGGTGTGGAAATTGTTTTGATAAACTTTATTAATAGCATCCTACATGTCGGCCGCTTTAAAAAGACACTCAATCTAAAAATAGAATGAAAATAAGAAGTCCAGTTGAAGGTAAACTACATGTATAGCTACATGCAGACACAGTGCATGTACATAGTGCTTTCTTGCGTGCACCAAGACTACATGTATTTTTTGTGAATATCTTCACATCCATATGGTTTCTCAAAATGGATAAAGACAACGATGAAAGTTTGTTCGAATTTATATACTAGTAACACATTTACAAACTGTCAAAAACTTATTTAACATACTTATGCTTAAATATATCACTTACGTTTATTTTTATTTCAAGAGACTTCGTCTGTTTATAAAAAACGATCACTACGAACAAAGTACGAATCGGACATACGATTGATTCCTTTAACCTGCGGTAATGTGTTCCTTTTTCTATTTCTTACTTTCATAGTTGTTGATAAGCAAAGTTTATAGTCCTATAAACCATAACAGTAGTTTGGGAGGATGGGGACGGTGACGTCATGAAACTTCTCAGGGTATGCCTGCTATGGTCTAACTAACATTTACCCAACATCACCTTCATTTATTATTTGTATATTCTACATGCTTACTTATATGACAATAAAGACTACATTATTTATTAACGAAAGAATGCTATGAAAAGATTTGTTTTTGCTTAACGTCCAGTGGCAAATAGTTCATGCATGTTCAGGACGAGAACAAATTAACAATAAAAATAGTAGATTGAGCCTTTAGTATTGGAGTAGATCGGAATGAAGTGCGGTAAATTTGGGCTGCCACTGAACAATTATAGTATATTAGATAGTGCCAAAATTTAGCCTTGAAACAGGCCTACGTTTGGCCTAAGAAAAGAGTTGCTGCATTGTTTTTAATATGCAGAGAGCTTGGTACTCTTTGTACACGAAGCATCAGATTAAACATCCACTTTCTTTTCGGACATGGCAGCCAAACGAACGCCCCATTTCGGCAAGGGTTTAGCTGCCGGTCGGAAAAACCAAGGCATGACTATATTTCTAAACCCCATAGATCTAAAACTTAAGGAAATGGTGGACTTAATACTAATTTATTTCAAAATGGTAGGATGTCGCTGACAGAATCTCTTTTATTCTTATGTAATTATGAGGTCTCTGATCCTTTTATGTTGTTGTTATATAAAAATAAGAAGATGTGGTATGCTTGTTGTCTATAAGAATCCTTTAAACTTTGGAGAAAAAAACATGTTAATTTGCTAGCAATACGGATCTTTCATTTATAATATCACTAACATATCATCGTTAAAGATTATGTACGACAGGATTGCTTGCATTTTTTAAAATTAAACATATTTGCAATGTATTCTATTGCTGTGTGTTTGTTTTTCTACATTGGCTAGAGGTATAGGGGAGGTTGAGATCGCACTAAACATGTTTAAACCCGCCGCATTTTGCGCCTGTCCCAAGTCAGGAGCCTCTGTCCTTTGTTAGTCTTGTATGATTTTTAATTTAAGTTCATTTATATGTTTTGGAGTTTAGTATGGCGTCCATTTCACAGAACTAGTACACATTTTTGTGTAGGCGTCAGCTGAAGCCCGCCTCCGAGAAAAACAACATTGAACTCCTGTTACATTCAAATCTACTAGCCATATTTGATGACTATCTTTTGACCCCAAAAATAGATTTCAACATAAAATTGAGAATGGAAATGGGGAATATGTTCAACATCTTGTGTTGTAATTTATCCATTGGTAGATTGTCAAAATTGTTTAAATTTATGTTGTAAGTTGTAATCTGATAACCATATTTCACTACCATATGTAAAAATAGATTTAATTAGACTATCAAAAGTTTAAGACCTGTACTCAATGGTACCTATCGGAAGTTATTATTTTTTCTTTTAACAGAGAAAAACTTTATCATAGAGATCATCTGCAGCATGTTTAAGATTAAAAATAAAATACAATGCCTAAATATTTAACACTGGACACTTTTAATTTGCAAAACACTCATTTGCAAATCCGCCGCCGCCTCAAATAAGAGCTACAATGTCATGTATATAACCAAAATGTGCGGAATTACATGGGATTCAATAACTTCATTTGTTTTCTACTGTTACTATTATATTTATTTTGCTATTTGATTTATAAAAACATGGGATTTTCAATATCCCATGGGACAGGGCAAAATCCCATGGGATCGACCATTATCCCATGGGATTTTGGTTAAATCCATGGGATTTTTTGGTCCCATGGGATAATTGTAGTCCCATGGGATATTTGTTGTCCCATGGGACAAAAAATCCCATGGGACTATAATTATCCCATGGGATTTTTAATATCCCATGGGACACGTTAAAATCCTATGGGATTCAAATTATAATTATATAGATATAAATATATATTAATGTGTATGTTACAATATGTATTCTATTTGGTAGGAAATTGTTATAAGATGAATCTTTTAATTGAATATCTTTTTTCTTTGGAAATGTTAATTCAACATATTGTTCTATAACTGTTCAAAACTAAACTTTTTAACAACAAAGCAGATAAAGTAAGTATCAATATATGTTTATTTATGAATTATACAATACTTTCTTGAAACACAATTATTTACCATTTGAAATCAATGAAAAACTCTATCATTAGGCTTAACATACTAGTAGCTATTTAAGTAAATCTATTTTTTCACAATATCCCTCCACACAAAACATTAATAGTTTCTTATCATCCAGCATTGTGTGATTGTATAGTCCACTTTTGGTCATTCAACACAGAACATTGACATTATTGTGGTTTCAATATCTTTGGTTTTAATAGAACTTCGATTCATTGACTGAGTGATGAAAATAATAATTGATCCAACTTTTGTCTTTGAATTTATTCTGGTCTTGTTTCTATGTTTTCTCCATTTATTTTAGTTGATGAATTTCAATCCTTCTGAAAAAGAACCAATAAAATCTGAAGTTATGTATTATACAAAATTGTTTGCATACATGTAGCAATAATATGATTTTCAATAAAAATAGCTATGCGGTATGGATTTTACTGATTTTTTAAAAGTTGTCCAGTGTCATCAGTTGCTAACCTCCTACATCCTTTGGTCTCTGAAGGAGATTTGTCAAATTAGCAATATGCCGCATCTTCCTATTCTAATACTATATAACAATCAATTAATTTGTTCTTCTTTATAACATTTGGGTATTTTCCCAGGTTATATATATAATATATATATAAAGATCAATGTTAAAACTTAGGCAATTATAATAACATTCCATTATTCACAAGAATTTGCAATATATTATACAAAACGCAGACAACAGAAACAATATTTCCTTAAGCTTTTGAAGTTCTGACAGAGTTCAATTTGTGTTTTATTTCAATGAAAAATACCTTGAACTCTTTGGACATATTGAAATTATAACATTGATACAAAAATTATATTGTTTAATCCTTATTTTTGTGTTGTTGGCTTGCTGTCTCATTTTTATATACAGTTATACATACATCAGTAATCTTCTTCTTTATTAAAAGTAACTAGAGGCTCCAAGGAACCTGTGTCGCTCACCTGATATTTTTATTTACAATTGATGCATAAATCAATGCAACCGTTATACTTTTGCTTTAGTTTCAGAGATATAAGCCAAAACTGCATTTTACCCTATGTTTTATTTTTAGCCATGTCTGCCATGTTGGTTGGCAGGCAGGGTCATCGGACACATTTTTTAAACTAAATACCCTAATGACGATTGTGACCAAGTTTGGTTAAATGGTTAAGTGTCTCAGTTGTTTTTTGTAAAAGATTACAAAAATTTACAAAAAATTGTTAAAAATTGACTTTAAAGGGCAATAACACCTCAAGGGGTCAACTTAAGGGTCATGTTGACTTATTTGTAGATCTTACTCTGCTGAACATTATTGCTGTTTACAGTTTATCTCTATCTATAATAATATTCAAGATAATAACCAAAACTGCAAAATTTCCTTAAAATTGCCAATTCAGGGCCGCAACCCAACAACAGGTTGTCTGATTTGTCTGAAAATTTCAGGACAGATAGATCTTAACCTGATGAACATTTTACAAATGTCAAATTCGCTCTTAATGCTTTAGTTTCAGAGATATAAGCCAAAACTGCATTTTACCCTATGTTCTATTTTTAGCCATGTTGGTTGGCAGGCGGGGTCATCGGACACATTTTTTAAACTAGATACCCTAATGATGATTGTGATCAAGTTTGGTTTAATTTGTCTTACTAGTTTCAGAGGAGAAGATTTTTGTAAAAGATAACAAAAATTTACAAAAAATTGTTAAAAATTGACTTTAAAGGGCAATAACTCCTTAAGGGGTCAATTGACAATTTTGGTCATGTCAACTTTTTTGTAGATCTTACTCTGCTGAACATTATTGCTGTTTACAGTTTATCTCTATCTATAATAATATTCAAGATAATAACCAAAAACGGCAAAATTTCCTTAAAATTACCAATGCAGGGGCAGCAACCCAGCAACGGGTTGTCCGATTCATCTGAAAATTTCAGGGTAGATTGATCTTGACCTGATAAACAATTCTACCCCATGTCAGATTTGCTCTAAATGCTTTGGTTTTAGAGATATAAGCCAAAATCTACATTTTACCCCTATGTTCTATTTTTAGCCATGGCGGCCATCTTGGTTGGTTGGCTTGGTCACCGCGCACAATTTTTAAACTAGATACCCCAATGATGATTGTGGCCAAGTTTAGTTAAATTTGGCCCAGTAGTTTCAGAGGAGAAGATTTTGTAAAAGTTAACGACGGACGTCGACGGACGGACGCCGGATACCAAGTGATGAGAAAAGTTCACTTGGCCCTTTGGGCCAGGTGAGCTAAAATGGGATATTTTTTATTTTGATATCCCAAAACATTATAGTTCTATCAAATAACTTATTACCAAGTTCACAAACACCAATGTGTTTTATATTAATTTTAAGACATGTATAAATGTTCCAGACCATATCAGTATTTGGACCGTACGTTAACATATAAGTATACTCTTATAGTCCAACCATATGCATATAGTCAGACCATTTGAGTATACTTGTACTGTCTAGTACCAGCTCGACCAAACATGTGTTTTTATTTCAACTGCAATTAAACTTTTTGTATTAATCTATTAAAGATTTCAGTTATGTTGATCTGTAATGTACATTTGTTTCTAATAAACTTGACCAACTTCTTAAAATTGGGCAGACTACGCGTACAGACCAGATACTCATATGTTCTGGAACATAAACATGATTAACAAGCATTTGACAGGATGTCTTGCTAAAATCCCATTAATATTAGTACTAAATTTTGAGTATATATATGTAAATCCACAAAATACTTACTGAAATTCATGGCGAACACTCACCAAAAACTTAAAGAGGATACAATTTAGAGGAAGGACTGGACAGATGATTGCACAAACACTATTAAAACAGAGCATAAAACTTACCGAAAACAAGATGTTTTACATTTATCCTTCAGATGCAGGAAAATTGAAAAGTTTTTTCTTTCTCTGCCGTCCATGATATAAACTTTAAATTTATTCATGCAAAATATGTAAATCTGCAAAGGTAGGACCTTGAACCTCAGCTTATCCACATTTTGATTTTTGAACTGCATATTTGTTCTTTTCATCTTGCTGACAACCTAAACATAAAAAATGATAAAACATAAGTCTAGATTAACTTTGTGTTTTATTTTTGTTGGTACAAACAATTTTTCCCAACTTAAAACGAAAACATCATCACAAAAAGGAGGTCATACTAACTTCCAAATTTTTAAACAAAACAAAATTATAACTTGATTAAGATCTTGTCATAAATTAATAGCATCGATACTCTTATTTTTGAAGACCATATATGTCTATTGCATACTTATATTCCTTTGTACAAGAGTATGCATATTAAGATTGATTCCGAGGACTTTAATGTTAAATTAGCATGATTAATTTTACAGTTTCTCAGCTCCATGTGTACATTTTGAGAGAATCTAGCAATACTGTATATTCTGATATTCAGAACTTATTGTGAGGTTTTTATTAATGCAACTGAGAGCTGTATCTCATTCTCATTTCTGGTACATATTTATGAGCTGAAGACAAGTGCCGAAATTTTCTCACTGCATTGAAGAACCATAGGTGACCTTCAGCCGTTGTCTCCTCTTTGGTCTCTTTGACAAATTCCCATTTCATAACATGTATGCAGATTTTTCTTAAATTACAATAATCAATCACGCAATTTCATCCATTATTGAAAATAAGCAAAAATAAATGCACACAAAATTTAACATTGTTATTAAAGGTTTTTTTTTAAATTCAAAACAGTTGCCTACACCGTTAATTTCCTTGTTTGATTTATTTCATATTTTTAAAGCCTTTATAGCTAGCTAGATGGTATGCCGGGGCGGATCCAGCCATTTTAAAAAGGGGGGTTCCAAACCAAAGACAAAGGCGGTGTTCCAACTATATGTTCCCATTCAAATGCATTTGAAAAAAAAGGGGGTTCCAAGTTGAACTTCCAACCCCTGGAATCCTCCCCCTGGATCCGCCACTGGTAAGGCTTTTGCTCATAGTTGCATTCATATCGTTACCTATACCTTACTTGTGCATCATTTGGTCTCTGATGGGGATAGGCCTACTGAAGAAGGTTCAACTAGCAATTTGCCGGATTATGGGTCTATTTATCCAAAAATGTAGAAGAAAGACATGCATAATAAAAACCAAAATTATGTTCAAACAAGAAGTAATTGTAACAGGATGCTGTTACGAAGTCTTCAAACAAAGCTGACATAACTCGCCATTCCTATTGTCCCATATTCATTTGATTTGTTTTATTGTCTCATACAAGAATATATATGGTTTAGGGGTGGGATCAGGGATCCGGAAATTTTTCACCTAACCACTGGGGATCTCAACCATTTAAAAGTTTTTCAAACATGTGGGAGTGGGGTGACCCCATGGACTCTCCTATATTTCATTTGATGTGTTTTATTGTTCCATACAAGAATATATATGGTTTAGGAGTGGGGATCTTGACCGTTTACAAGTTTTCAAACAAGAGGGGTGGGTGACCCCTAGGGACTTCCTTTATTTCATTTCATTTATTTTATTGTCCCTACAAGAATATATATGGTTTAGGGTGGGGATCTGGATCGTTCACAAGATAATAGCACATTCTCAAATTGAACGGGGTGGGTTGACCCCAGGGACTTCCTTTAATTTCATTTGATTAGTTTTATTGTCCCATACAAGAATATATATGGTATAGGGTGGAGATCTGGACTGTGAACATGATAATAGCACATTCTCAAATTTAACGGGTGGGGTGACCCCAGGGACTTCCTTTAATTTTAATTGATTTGTTTTATCGTCCCATTCAAGAATATGTATGGTTTAGGGTGGGGATCTGGACTGTTTACAAGATAATAGCATATTCTCAAATTGAAGGGGTTGGTATTACCCCAGGGACTCACCCTATATTTCATGTGATTTGTTTTATTGTCCTATCATCATTTCTGAAGACTGTGTGGGTCTATCACTTACAGTTTACAAGTTATATTCATTTGAAAATTGTAGAAAATAAAATACCATAGGGTTCTATAGTAAACCCTCCTTCTTTCTTCCCCAAAATACCCCTTAATAGACCCCAATGCACAGCTAATTTACATTATTTTCCTTGATTTACACTTTAGAATACAGGTATAAAGTTTTCAAGATAATACAACTGAAGCTCACAGTGGTGGAGGGGCCTCGGTGGCCGAGTGGTCTAAGTAGTTACTACTGTAATCACTAGCCAGTCAACACTGAGGTTGTGAGTTCGAACCCCGCTCGTGCGGGTGCACTCGACTCCAATCTTAATTGACTAGAATTGTCAGTTTTCCTATCGAAGGTCGGTGGTTTTCTCCGGGCACTCCGGCTTCCTCCACCAATAAAAACTGGCCGCCACGAAATAGCCCAAAAGCGGTGCTTAAAAGTGGCGTTAAAACACCAAAAATTAAAATCAATCACAGTGGTGGATCCAGAAATTTTCATAAGTGGGGCCTACTGACTGCCTAAGAGGGGCCTGCTCCTGTCATGCTTCAGTAATTCCCTATATAATCAATCTTTTCCAAAAAGGGCCCTGAACTCCTGATCAGCCCCCCCCCCCTTTCCTCATTTCAATCACCCTGATATAAATTCAATTTTATCACTTACAATAGGAATGGTTTAAATTCCCCAATAATTCTAGCCGGTCAAATATATGAATAAATTGATTTAACCTTTATGCCATTCATTAATATCAACATATTTCATTTTGATAAAAGAAGGGCAAAAGTTTTCTATGGGTAGAAATGGATAGTTACTAATTTGGGAAGCTTTCAAATTCACAACATGCGGTGGCTGTGTTCAAAGTGCTGGGTTTTCATCACCCTCGTTGTTTGCGGACTAACGATTTAGGCCTGTGGTGGATAATAGTGTGCGTGCATTAATTTTCTGTACCTTCTTAATCAATATTTTCAAATACTGACGACAAGTGTTGTAATGTATCAATGATCATCAATGTCTTATTTGAGGTCAACGTGCTATACACATGTGCGATCGATAATGCAGGGAAGGAAACTTGTCAATTATGTTTATTTTAAGCCAAAATAAGATGATCCGCCGTAAAATTAACCTTGGGTAATCCTCAAATTGATGCAAGAGTGCTACCGGCCGACTACTAATACATGTCTTTGTCTCAAAATAACTCGGCAGCGTCAAATAACAGTTGAAGTAAGGATCGTCTCGGGGGATTTTTTAGCTATAATTTTAATAACTTACACTTTTTCCATTATTCTCTTTCTTTCACTATTCTTTATTCCTTTTTTCTTTGCCCGTTATTCTCTATTCTGTTAATTCACATCCCTACCCTCTTAAGTGGACTTTCGGTGGGTTTTTTAGTTCTGGTATTACAGTGGCGGATTTACCGGGGGCACAGGGGCACGTGCTCCCCAGTCGAGGTCACCAAAAATTTTCTAACATAGTTTTGTTGCTACTGTATCTGCTTATTTAGATATCTTGATCGAAAATCAAGACACAGCTTGATTTGACTTCTTAAACTGGTCGTTAATTAACCCCAGCTTCAACATGTGTGATTTATGACAACTTATCGATGGGTGTTAATTTGACAACTTTGTGTATATATAATGTCTATATCCAAAAGCATTTATGTAAACTACATGTACATGTACATGCTGATTGGAATTAATACGAACATATTTATTGGTTTCTAATACAATATTACAGGATCAAGATCGATTAACAAGTGAAATCTTCTGATCAGGAAAGAAAATCGGTCTTAAAAG
Source organism: Mytilus coruscus (assembly GCA_017311375.1). NCBI lineage: Eukaryota > Metazoa > Mollusca > Bivalvia > Mytilida > Mytilidae > Mytilus > Mytilus coruscus. Next base: position 6,054,679 of record CM029606.1, read on the forward strand.
AATATGTAAAAATAGATGTTTAGTGTCAGGAATGTTAGTATCGATATGAGATATGTCTTTTTACCAAACACTCACATTGTATACGGTTTCTGGGGAATGTGCCTGTCTCAGAACACTCTTTTCGGATTTTATTAAACAACAAACGATTTTTTCAATGCATACAGCTTTTTTTTATACGACCGCAAAATTAATATTTTTTGGTCGTATATTGGTATCACGTCGTCGTCGTCGTCAGCGTCGTCGTCCGAAGACAGATGGTTTCGGATAGAAACTTTAGTATGAGTAAATAGAAATCAATAAAATTTAAACACAAGGTTTATAACTACAAAAGGAAGGTTGGGATTGATTTTGGGGTTATGGTCCCAAAGGTTTAAGAATTAGGGGCCAAAAAGGGCCCAAATAAGCATTTTGCAGTTTCAGACAATAACTTGTGTTTAAGTGAATGAATCTCTCTGAAATTATACCACAAGTTTCCATACATATACAAGTTTTTTTTCCTCTTATTTTTTATGGAAACAAAGCCTTCCCCTGTGCAAAACATGAATGGTCTGTGCCTTGTATATAACCATTAATAAAATTATGTTGTATCATAGAAAACCTACTTATATTTGAGATGAAGAACAACAATAAAAGTTTATTGTGTGTTTTTTTTGCTGTGCATGTGCTGATTTTGTGTCATGGATGGATACCCCATATCCTTTGTTTTTCTATTATAGTACAGTAATATGTGTAGGCCTATATTTTTCTTGTTTTAATTACCATGTAAGAGGGTATGAATAGGTTACCGTGAACTAGGGTATGAATAGTTTACCCTGAATGAGGGTATGAACGGGTTTTACAGATTAGAGAATAATGGTCAAAAGTTAAGGCTAGAAAAAATGGGCCCAAAAATATAGAAAACAGATTAAAGCTGTGATGAACTGTAAAGAATAGAGGACAATTGGCAACAAATAAAAGAGTAGAAAGAAACGGACCCCAAAATAATGAAAAGGTATAAAATGAAGACCCGACCCCTACCCTCCCTCATACGACCACCATCATCCCCAATACATGACACCACCACCACCCACACTCGCATATATGCATATATAAAAAAATCTTTAATTTTGGTTTAATGGTGAAATTTTAATAAACAATTCAACACTACACGTTATGTGAATTTGATCAAAATCGATGAACATGAATTTGACAGCTAGTGCCCTTTAACAGGTAAAATTCAATTAACAAATTCTGATCTACTGGCATTCAACGCCAAATTACCTACTTGCTGTATATTGATAAACGTGATTGTATATTGTCAATACCACAACATCGTGAATACGCCATGTGAGGTGTTGGCTATGTTATGGGATCACCGGTGTCGGCTTCGAAAAGAGAAAAAATCAAGGTAAAAAGTGTAGAATTTTGTTGTTGAAAATTTAAGTTGTAAATTCCTAAAAAAAGTACTTAATTCCGTTCAACTGCTAACATGTTAGTTCGATACGAAAATAGGATAAAAGCATCCGGAAAATTTGTGATCAGTAATTATCATTCGAATATATGAAGAGCAATGGGTTAAAAAAAAAACTGAACAAGAAAAGTATTAGTAAACAGACAGAAAGTCGTTGAATTAATTATTTTACAATTGTTTAAATATATGAGATAATGTTTTAGGCAAATTGTCTTTATTTACAGATAAATGTATTTTAGTTCGGGAAATGATTTATTCTTCTGGCGGCTTCAAATATTTTTATCAATAACTTATTACACAAGGAGACATTTTTGACTTTTGACAGCATGAACCCCAGTTAATTAGCAAACACAAATTAAGAAACAAAATCGTTTACAGTTAAATTTTGTAGAAGGAAAAAGGGGTAAATAAACAAATTTTACTATACGCTCGCATACTTCTAAAAGATTTGCATATGTAAGCTGTCTATAGATAATGTTAAATTATTTCAGGAGTTTTGAAAAAGAATATATACAGTTTAATTTTCGACGTCTACTGCTACAAAAATAGTGATTATTTTTATAGATTTGGTACTTCGATCAGTTTCGACTCAAAATTTCTTTTGAATTGTTAGATGGCAAACTATTTAGGAGAAGATTGTATCTGTACTTTATGTAATTATGGTGATATTGGCGACGAGATTCATTATATGATAGCAAGGGCTTGTACAAATCCCTGATTATAGAATGTTCGGCAATATAAATAGACGAAAGTAGACAAACCCTAATTAAACGGGGTTTTGATCTCCAAGCAGGCCACATCGAATAAGATCTATATTTCTAAACGTTTTAAAATGAAATAACTTGAATTGAAAAATTTTCCAGCTATGTGAAGGTTTTTATATTTCTAAACGTCTTCAATTATTACATACGAAAGAAAAATTATTTAGCATATTCATATATTTTTATAATTTTTCCAAGGAAACTTTTTTTTGGAAAAGTTTACTTCTATGTGTTTATAACCATCACCAGAGACATATTCTCTGCCATCACCAATCAGTCCTAATCATTAAAGATCAATTAAGCAAATTCAAATGATGATTGGTATTGAATATGATCATCGGCCATCCGTGACGTATCCCAAATACCGGCGCATGCCGATAGATAGATAGAATGATAGATAAAGATGGTTTGTATGGCAAGCCGTTGTGGAATTTATTCCTATTCATTAATATTAAAAATGATTTTTAATATTACAAAATCATTTTTAATATTAATAAATCGAATTTTAATATTAAAAATACTGTAATTTTTAATATTAATAAATGAATATTTAATATTAAAAATCATGTATTAATATTAAAAATCATTTTTAACATTTAATATTCAGTCTGATTTTTAATATTAATAAATGAATTTGTAATATTAAATAATACGCTGATTTTTAACATTAAAAATCAACATCAATGTTACCTTAGCGTTTAATATAAGGCACACCAATCATTTGATTTTATCAGAGACATATAATACGTGTAATATATGTCTCTGATTTTATCAAAACAAAACTACAAAATTATAAAATAAATTATCAATCGAATGTACACCCTCAACGCTCACTAAAACTTATATATACATGTCCTAAGTGACTTTTTATGTCCTGCGTGCACCCAGGAGATCCTGAACGGTTTTAGACGTACCATTATTTTATATGCATATATTTGAAGCTGTTCTTAATTTTGTACATAATAAGTATATATATATGTGTGTATCAGACCAAATGACTTCCCAATTAGCAGAGTCGGATTTAGGTTTTTCCCAGCCCTCCCCTATCTTGGAAAAAATTGTTAGACTATATAGGAATCACTGAAGCATGACTGGAAGGGACCTCCTCTAAGGCAGTCAATGGGTCCCCACTTATGAAAATTTCTGGATCAACCACTGCTTAGTTCTAGTTATCTTAGGTCCTAGTGTGAAATAAAGCCAATGGGAATTGGTCTTTTAAACACATCTACATACATGTATACGTTTTCTCAAGGGTTGGTTCAAGCAATTTTGAAATTATGTTTACTCAATGCGCAGTTACTGAAGTTTATATTTGCTACTTTTCTTCTTTATTTCATATATTAAATGATTTTTGATTTTTTTTTTTTTAATTTGTGGTGTTTGAATTGGGAATGGACACAGATACCTAAGCTCATTTAACAAAAGAAATTTTGTGTAATGTCATCAATCTGTATTACGCGTAGACAGGATGTTCTCTAGAAAACTATACGTTATACACACCCGAGGGTACACGCACTGTCGTAATGGAGAATTACTGTATGTTATAATTACCTGTAATCAGCTTTGCAACAAATCAGTTGACTGACCATGTCATTACAGTTCAAAAGATTTTCCTCAAATCAAAATGGAATATTCATTTTATCTTTAAAATTTAAAACTTTAGAAATAGAAATAGAAAGAATTGAACAATTTAAAATCGTATTTTAACAAAGATCAAGGATTTGTATAGTGAGAAGGATTAAGATATAATTTTACAACGATCCTAAGAAAATATGCAAACAAACGTTGAACAGTTGAATCAAACCTACGCAGTTTTATATTATAAGACTGACACACACCAGTTTGCTAACTCAGTGTGCTGGGTGAGGTGCTTGAACTTGATATACATGTATCATTAAGTTATAGTTCTGTTAGGATTTGACTGCCTTTTACAGGGACTTTCTATTCTTACTGTTAACAGTTAGTAATCGACTGTTCCTGACTTAGAATGATTCTCTGCTCAGCAACCGGTGCGTAATTAGCATTTGATTCAAATATCTTGTAGCAGTAAAAAACACAAATTAATGTATTTAACAGCTTTATTCAGGAGCACAGTCTGTTAATCGTAAATAACTTCGAGATTTATGTGTAAGTTTACTCTGCTGCTCGAGCTCTGCTAATCGATGTTCCAGTATTTCAGATTTATATTTATTCGTGAGGCCCTCGTCATTATTTATATTCACTCAAAGCACAGTCGCCTGGAGATTTAATAATTATAGCGAAAATTATAGCGAAAAAATAGCGACAAATGGGGGAAATAAAATATTTTTAGTAGCATTATTATTAAATCTTCAGGCGACTGTGCTCAATTAAGAGGTTCTCCGTTACTTGGAAAATCTTATCTGATTCGGGATCAATTCATCGGTTACACTCCCTATCATCATGATCATCAGTGATTCTTTGTTTTTAAAAGGAATTGTGTAAGTGTTGACTCTCAATTTGCATGATTAATAACAGATATCGACTCGCTACCCGGACTACTGCAAAAACAATTATTCAGTTCACTGATTTAGATGGAAGGTAAAAGGACAGAAAGTCACAGGACAAAAGTCAAAGGACATAAAGTCACAAATTTGATAGGACAAAACATCCATTTCAAAAGGGGTTCTCAACCCATTGTAAAGGGGGTTCCAACTATATGTCCCCATTCAAATGCATTGATCGTCCAAAAAGGGGTTCCAACCCCGGAACCACCCTCTGGATCCGCCACTGCAAAAGTCACAGGACAAAAGTCACAATTTGTTGACAATTGTTTGAATATGTATGAAAAGATCTTGAAATATTTTCTTTTATTACATATATTCATTTTAATTTAAGGAAATTGCTCATACATGTCATAAACCTTGATAAATGAAAATGTATTAGTTTTTAATCATGCAAAGGATATATTTATTGGCAAATTGAAGCCATTTAAGTACCAAGCCACTTTGACATTTTGTTTTCATAACAATTATTTGATCATTATTGATATTTATTGAATACATTTCAATTACAAAGTTGCTTCATGTATAAAACTTCAAGAAAATACAAAAAAGTGTTTTCTTGTTCAACATGTTCAAAGAAATATATAATCTCAAAAATTAATTGTGACTTTTGTCCTGTGACTTTTGTCTGTGACTTTTGACCGTGACTTTTGTCCTGTGACTTTCTGTCCTACATTCAGATTGAATAGGGGTTTGGTTGACCCGTCTCCTCTATCTGAGACTACCATCTCAGTGATGAGCTTTATGTTTTATGTATTGTGCTTGTCATATATGTATGTCGGATAAAAGCTCTACAGAGCTTATGTTGTATTGTTATATGTATAACCGACTTTAAATAAATCTTTTTTGCTAGCCCCTAACAACTAACAAGTAAGAATTAGGTTACTTCTTTTTGTAATACAAACAATTAAGACATCTTGCAAGGCTTTTTTTTTACCATGACGGTGTCCCATAAAAAAGTTGAAATAGCCATGCAAGACGTCATTATCATTTGGACTAATATTATGGCACATATTGTCGTACCACAGGGATTTGTGGTTTTCTATCCTCACGAACCCCAAAATACTAGTGATAAATGTTAACTTACTTCTTAATTAAAGCCTAATATTAAGAAGGCAGAAGACCTGGACCATTCATACTTTGTATATACATGCCTTATGTTATGAAGTTTTCGTCTGTCATATGTTCATTGACCTTGAGTGACCTCATTTCATGGCTAAGTGACTGCATTGAAAAATAGTTAAGGTGTTTTAGTATCCTTAATTTCTATTATCATGATTATAATGAGTAATAGGATTCCTATTACTCATTATAACGGAAACCAAGAATACTAAAAATTTAAGGATAACTATATTTGATATGTGCATACCTTGCAAAGTCTTCATGTTCGCCAGACAGTTTTCACTTGGTTTGACCTTAGTTCATGGATCAGTGAACAAGTTAAGCTTTTGTGGTCATGTCCATATCTCAGATACCATAAACAATGTGTCTACTATATTTACTTTTAATTATTGAATGGAATGATTGTAAGGTATGCATGTCCAACTGGCAAGTTTCATCTGACCTTGACCTCATTTTCATGGTTCAGTGGTTATTATTAAGTTTTTGTGTTTTGGTCGGGTTTTCTAATATTGTATGCAACATGTCAAGTATATTCGTTGTATGAAAATTTTAGGGATGTACATGTTGGTCTGACATGTTTTATTCAATCTTGACCTCATTTTATGGTTCATTGCTTGATGTTACCTTTTTGTTTTTTGGCCAGTTTTCTATTTTCTTTTTTCAAATTAGCAAAGGTCAACAAGGTACATATGTCTGACTGAGAAGTTTCATCTTACTTTATTTTCATAGTACATTGGACAATATAAAAAAGAAGATGGGGTATGATTGGACAACTCTCCACAAGAGACCAAATGAAACAGAAATTAACAACTCAAGGTCACCGTACAGCCTTTAACAATGAACAAAGCCCATGCTGCATAGTCAGCTATAAAAGGTCCAGAAATGACAATGTAAAACAATTCAAACGAGAAAACTAACGACCTAATTTATGTATAAAAATCGAAAACAGATATGTTACACATAAACAAACGACAATCACTGAATTATAGGCTCCTGACTTGGAACAGGCACATACATAACGAATGTGGCAGGGTATAAGGAACTATGAAAATGTTTAGTTTTGAGGTTTGGTCTTTTTCCGGATACTGTAAGGAATAAGGCCCCTTTATTTAGTGAACGGAATGATTGTAAGATGCACATATCTGTCTGCCATATTCTATATGACCTTGACCTCATTTTCATGGTTCATTGGTCAATGAAACACTGAATTGTTTCGTCAGTTTATCATATGCTTAAAGTTACAGGTAGATTATATTTGGTGGATATGTAACAATTGTAAGGTGTGCATGTCTGTCTGGCAGATTCATATAACCATGACCGCATTTTATGGTTCTTTGGTCAATGCTAAGTTTTCTTGGTTTTGTCATTTTATCAGATATTATAAGCATAGGTCTACTTGTTGTTGTACGGAATGACTGCAAGGTGTCATATAAGAATAAGAAGATGTCTGTCTGCCAAGGTTAATTTTACTGTGACCTCATTTTCATAGAATAATGATAATATTAAACAGCAAGAATGATGAGCAAGTCGACATTATATACAAATGAGGCAAAATTTTCAGTTGCCTACTAATTATGTAATAGTAGTTATTTTGTCATTAAATGATAATGTTTACCCTTTTATGTGTAGGGCAAAAACATTAAAGATAAAGGAAACTATAAACAGAAGAAATTATCAACAAAATAGATTTACAGAGGTCAATAAAGCCTAAATGGTAAGTCCACTGTTATAAAAGTTTTGCCCTTGAATAATGATTAAATATTTATTAAAATAAGATGTGGTATGATAAATGAGAAAACTATCCATCAGAGTTCAATTAAGTGGATGTAAGCATTGTAATTACTTATTAGAGGCCAATGATGACCTGTAAGTAATGAGAAAACACATACCCTATACATGATATAGTAATCTATAAAGACAACACTAACAACATTTGAAACAAAACATCAATTCAAACTTCAAATATACCAGACTAATTTATAAAACAAAAATTATGAAAACAAAATAACGGATATGAACCAACATCAACCACTGAACTATGTACAAGCTCCTGATATTGGACAGGCATAATATGGCTGGGTTGATATAAAAATAAGAAGCAGTCTGATTTCCAATGAGACTTTTCTCCAATAGAGATCAAATGACATTTAACATGTGTTTAAGGAGGCTTGAGGTATAAAATTTCAGAAAAATATTAAAAAAAAAATTTTCATAACTAATTTTATTTATAACTTTATTAGTTGTTACTTTATCATATGGTACAAAAATCATTCAAAACCATCTATTCGTTTTGGCCCCAGATGACTTTTAAAATGTATATATCATTGAAAAAGCTCCAAATTATCTCCCTTTGGTGCAAAAATGCCATTTTTTGACATTAGAATTGTAATATCTTTTTTAACTCATCGGTGACCTATATTTTTTATTATCATTTTCAAATAAGCTGTACTTAAACTAAACTATTGTAAAATTTAAGCGATTTCTGTAATTTAGTTCTTTTTTATTTCGATATTACCTCTATTTCTCCTATTAGTTCAACAGGAAAAAGTACCATTACAAAATGTATGCTTTCGAAGGCGGATTGTGAGCGTAAATGAACGGTGACCTGTTTTTTTTTTTTTTTTCTATTAAGTATAAGATAAAGTTCATTTATAGAAAATATAGCGAAATCCTATATTAAGAAAAAATTTGATTTAGACCTGCGAGCCCCTTAATTTAACAAAATAGATCACTGTACAGCCTTTGAAAATGAGCAAATCCTATACCCGACAGTGGTTTTAATAACAGCACAACATTTGAACAAATTGTAAACATTTGTTGCAATGGGCTTAACTCAAAAGACTGCAACAAGGAAACCAAACAACAACCGGTAATATGTAAATCATAGACACAAAGCACTGAAATAAGAGTACTAACAATGAATATTCAAATGAAAGTTTATCAAAATGTTCATAAACATGATAAAATAGCCATTTTATTGCTGTATTTCTCTTCACTGATAATTTTTGAGTTTTGTGTATTTGTAGGTCAGACATCTCGCTTTTCATGGTCATCATTCAACAGATCAATACTGAACAGAAAACTTAAAGTTGGTATTTTTCTCCATAATGCGACTTTTTTATTAATTTGAAATGGAACGTGTTTTTCCTACATTTATTAGAAAGAGGAAATTTCAACATAATGACTTTAAACAAAAGGAGTCATATCATCACGATCATAGATGCACAAGAACTTGATCATGTAAATGCAACAATGTAATTATCAATTGAAAGAAGGAACGAATGAAAAAATATTAGTATGTTGTTGTCCAAATAAACTTGCTTTGTCTTCTCATTTGAATCGCTCCAACCAATAAAGATGTACGGAGGAAGATCTTTGAAGAACAGATTGAAAAATGTGTTGTCTAAGAATTGCAGGAATATTCTAGTGGATGAAATAATTTATTGACTTGACTCTTATATAGTGGACTGAATAATTGTACATAGCAAGCAGTGAAAAAGAAAACTAAAACTTTAACAGAAAAAGTGTTTATATTATAAATTTACAAATATAAGCTTAATATTATGTACACCACAAAGGTATATAATTCAAATTGTTTGCATATTCATGTATTGCAATGAAACTATAACAAAGAAAACCTTACCTCATGAAAAGAGTAAACTTGTCAGTCAGAATATGAAATATTTTTTTCAGTTCTATTTTCATAATAAAATAAACAAGACAAAGATTTCAAAACAATATTTTTCATTTATTTAGACATGTCATCATTTTGTTTCAGTGAAAGGACTTTACTCTTTGACCATAAATATTATTATGCATTCCAAATTGCAAAATAAGAATAATCGTTATTGTCATATAAACAAATAAAAACATGTTTGTGACAAAATGAAAAAAATAATATATATATATATATATATATATATATATATAAAATATAAAAACTCGTATACGTTTAAAACTTTTACTACCAAACAGCATTCATTGTAACATACACATTACTGTATATTTATATCTATATATTTATAATTTGAATCCCATAGGATTTTATTTTGTCCCATGGGATATTAAAATCCCATGGGATAATTATAGTCCCATGTGATTTTTTTGTCCCATGGGACAACAAATATCCCATGGGACTACAATTATCCCATGGGACCAAAAATCCCATGGATTTAACCAAAATCCCATGGGATAATGGTCAATCCCATGGATTTTGCCCTGTCCCATGGGATATTGAAAATCCCATGTTTTATAAATCAAATAGCAAAATAAATATAATAGTAACAGTAGAAAACCAATGAAATTATTGAATCCCATGTAATTCCGCACATTTTGGTTATATACATGACACTGTAGCTCTTATTTGAGGCGGCGGCGGATTTGCAAATGAATGTTTTGCAAATTAAAAGTGTCCAGTGTTATTTATATATTATGAGCTTTAAATGTTCAGACACTTGTGAATTATTGTAGTCGACATGTTGACCTCTAAATGTCTTTATATTGTTGTGTCTTTGGTTTGCTGTCTTACTGACGATATTTCATCCATCAAAATTGTCTTGGATACATGACTGGTTAGTATTGGCTTTGAGATAGTTTTCAATTACATGCAAATACTAGAAGATCGATACTTTGTTTCTTTACAGATTTTGTTAGTTGTTGTTTTTTTTTTTTTTTTTTTGTGCTTTGTATCGACCTGATTAGTCAAGCGAGTTTCAACTGATTCTTAAATTGTGTTCTTATTTTATGCTGTTACACCATGGTCTCAGGTTAGGCGCCGGCAGACATGTTTAACTCGGCCACATTCTGTTTGTGTCTGTCCCAAGTTAGGAGCCTGTAATTCAGTGGTTGTCGTTTGTTGCTGTACATATCATATTTTTATGGATATAGTTTTACCCTTGTCCGTCATTCCGTCATTCCGCAACAAACTATTATACGCAATTTTTTTAAACACCTTCAGATATTGGGCTGATTTTTGGTATGTGAGTTAACCATGATGAGTAACAGATCAAGTTTAAGTTTCGTTCCGCTCTGCTAATTTTGCCGAAATTACGGGCTTTGGACTTGATAAATTGTTGAAAATCACAGTTATACAGACTTTTTTCTAAACGCCTTCAGATATTTGGCTGATTTTTAGTAAATGTGTTAACCATGATGAGTTACAGATTAATTTTAAGCTTCGTTCCGCTCTGCTAACTTTTGCCGAAATTACGGGCTTTGGACTTTGATAAATTGTTGAAAATCACAGTTATACGGACTTTTTCTAAACGCCTTCAGATATTGGGCTGATTTTTGGTATGTGAGTTGACCATGATGATTTACAGATCAAGTTTAAGTTTCGTTCCGCTCTGCTAATTTTGCCGAAATTACGGACTTTGGACTTTGATAAATTGTTGAAAATCACAGTTATCCGGACTTTTTCTAAACTCCTTCACATATTGGGCTGATTTTGGTATGTGAGTTAACCATGATGTGTTACAGATCGAGTTTAAGTTTCGTTCCGCTCTACTGATTTTTGCCGAAATTACGGGTTTTGGACTTGAAAATTTTGAAAATCACAGCTATATGGACTTTTTTTCTAAACGCCTTCAGATTTTGAATTTTTATATGTGAATCTACCATGATGAGTTACAGATCAAGTTTATGTTTCGTTCTGCTATGCTGATTTTCATGTCGTTTCAACACATCTTGTAAGATCTGCAGTATATTCACTTCCTGTTTGCTGATAGTTTGAAATTTAACTACTCATTGATCAAGGAAATTTTCATCAAACTAGTATTGGTCTTGAGAGCTGGATACTATCTATGCATGTTTGTGTCCACATGTGTTGTTGAAATTGCAGATTTTCAACTTTTGAGACAGGTCCATTCGTGTCGTTCCGACACAACTAGTTTTAATTTGTTGTTTTGTACATAAAGCAGTCTCATTTGAATTGTTTACATTTTGTCAGATCAGGACGTTTTATATAGCTGACAACGCGTTATGTGTTTTGAAGTTCTACAGTTGCAGGTAAATGATTTTATATTCAGATATAGTTTTACAACACTCTTACAGCTTAGTCATAGCATTTAGGCATTCTAAAACGTGCAGCAAAAATGTTCATCTTAAAGGGTCACTTATGGGTTTACCTCGAATTTTAAATAATTCAAATCACGCCTTCAAAGTTGACTCTGGTGGTCTTTTGGCACTGTCTTACGATATTTATATATCCCAACTCATTCGCTATGCCAATGTCTGTAGTGAAGTTTTGGATTTCAATGAGCGTGATCCATGTATTAACGGTAATTTATTAAGTCAAGGATTTCGTTATTACAAGAAAACAGATTTGATATGCAATTTTGACTGTACCTGTAGAAAACTTGCTTCAAACGGAATAGCACATCCTAAATTTTACGGTGATGTTATTTACCGAGTACGGAAATTTAGATACAATGCGGGTAAACATTTTCTAAAGGTAATGCAATCTTTGAATCTTTGAATATTGTTGTTATTGGCTTTGAACTAACTGTCAGTAACTGCTAGTACTCTCATATCTGTACTTTTGTATCTTTTTGTTGTTATGGATGTATAAATACCCTGCCACGTCTGGTCTTAGTTTTTGTTAGATGTTTTTTGCTTTGTATCGATCTGATAAGTTAAGCCCTATTCAACTGATTTTTATAGTTTGTACTTATGTTGTGCTGTAACACCACTGTCCCAGGTTAGAGGAGGGTTGAGCGCTCAAAAACATGTTTAATCCCGCCACATTCTATATGTACCTGTCCCAGGTCAAGAGCCTGTAGTTCAGTGATTGTCATTGGTTCATGTCTGTCATATTTGTTTTTCGTTAATTGTTTTGTATGATTTAGGCCGTTAGTTTTCTCAATTGAATTGTTTCATATTTTTCATGGCGGCGTCTTTTACAGCCGACTATACGGTATTGGTTTTCTCATTGTGGAAGGTCGTACAGTTGCCTATAATTGCTTACATCTACTTCATTTGAACTTTGGTGGATAGTTGTCCTATTGGCAATCATACCACGTCTCCTTAATTGTATATCTATCAAGTCTGATGTATTGTATTGTTTTCGTTCATATATTCCTTCTAAATCGGAACGATTTTGTGACCACTGTGTTTTCTTATGGCCTCTAGTCAATTTATATGACATTTTGTAAAGACAGTTTGTACCCATTGCTATTATCTAGTGTTCTTGATTTGTGGGTGAAAACATTGGATTAATTTGATAAATCGACCGTTTAATCTTTAAAATATGATTTAAGAGACCCTTTATGTACGTACATTGATTTTAGGAGTACATTTTTACTCGTATTTTTTTACTCCTACATCAGTATTCATGTGTACCGGTTGTTTTCTGTTTGTTAGCTTTTTATTTTATTAATTTTTTATGTATTGGGGCGGGGTATAGCGGTTTTGTGTGAAGATGGGAAGAATGTCAAAATCAGGAAAATGACCTTAACCATGGCGGAGGCTGTATCAAAAATAATTATCAGTATCAATTAAATTTTATATATATAGATTCAATAAATAATTAATTGTGTACAAGCATCACACAACATAAACAATGTTTGAACTATAGTTAAGTTCAAAGTTAACAACAAATTAACAACAGTCAGTCTTTGCAGACGACACATGATTTAATCGAAAATAGTCCAGAAAATGAAAAGTTTACGGCGGATTGTTTTCCAAGTCTTATGATCACTTTGTTCTGTATTCTGAATTCCTCATTTATAGAACATTAGAAATAAATAAATATTCTCCAAATTTACATACAATCATACATAGCACTACTTATTCATCCGCGATGTTACTACTTTTCTCAACTAAAGTTTGTGTTTGGGACAATGAAAACGGATTATGTCTCTGTGCAAATCTTCTTTGCATTGATTATACTGTTGAATAACTTTTCTGTAATCTTTGGCTTTGATTTTCAAGTCTTTCCTTCAGACTGGTCAATGTTTTCAACAACATCTGTTTTTGTAACCAGGTAGACGGCGTCGCAATCGCTGAGTTTCTTTTAGACCAATTATATCGTCTTCTTATGCTTCGCGGATTTTTCCTCAACGATCATTTTTTCAGCTCTAAGTTGACTCACTTTGTACTGTAGACTGTTTCTGATCTCTGGAATCGTTCTAGCGGAATCAGATTCTGCACATGCGCTATCAACAAGAGTCATATTTGATTCTTCTTCGCAGTCACTATCGGAATGTTCAGCATTATTGATGATCGGATGTTGAAGGGTACCGTGAGTCGCAGCTAAGACTTGAATAACCAGCATCAATACATTGACCTATAATGGTTTACTTTTATAAATTGTTATTTGGATGGAGAGTTGTCTCATTGGCACTCACACCACATCTTCCTATATCTATCAATAGATTCTTCCATTCAGCCAGGTCGTTCTGAAAACTTTGTCGAGAAAACCGGAAGTTGGTTTTCTATGGAACCTTCACTGCTGTATGAGCCAGTGCAGCTGTTACTGTCTGAGATTTCCATGCTACTGTTTGATGTATCGGATGATGCCTCACTGTAGTCCTCAATAAATCATCCATGCTACTGTTTGATGTATCGGATGAAACCTCACTATAGTCCTCAATAAATCATCCATGCTACTGTTTGATGTATCGGATGATACCTCACTGTAGTCCTCAATAAATCATCCATGCTACTGTTTAATGTATTGGATGATGCCTCACTGTAGTCCTCAAAAACCATCCATGCTACTGTTTGATGTATCGGCTGGTGCCTCACTGTAGTCCTCCAATAAATCATCCATTCTTCTGTTTGATGTATCGGACGATGCTTCACTATAGTCTCCCAATAAATCATCCATGCTACTGTTTGATGTATCGGCTGATGCCTCAATGTAGTCCTCAATAATCATCCATGCTACTGTTTGATGTATCGGATGAAACCTCACTATAGTCCTCAATAAATCATTGACCGAAAGTCTTTTAGAAAGTTTTACTGCCATTTCGTCGTCTAGGATATTGTCAATATGTTCCTCGTATTTGAAATCAATGGCGTAATCTATGTTTGCAAATCGTTCATTTAGTTCTTCGATTGTAGGAGAATTGAGTTCTATATCCACATCACCTTCAGATATAATGGACCATCGATTAACATTCAGATCAGTTAAACTTAGTTGTCTTTTAACACGCTTTGGTATTCTTATATTGTCGGCTGCTGTCAGGGTAGATTCTGTAGAATTATAAGATTTTCCCGCCTCTTCAGCTAGGATACAAACGTTCTAATAATCTTGAGCGTTGGCACCTTCTGGTAAAAGATCAATCAAGTCTATTTCGTGCACAGATTTACGCCGAGGGATCCACGGATTTTTCTTGATGCGCGTGCGCTCTTTACGGACTGAATTCACAACCTTGTCTATATCGTCGAGTTCATATTGCACACCATTGTCGATTCCGTCTTCGTCTTCTGAAATTGCTGTTCGCTGGTTTGTGATAATGTATTTGTTACGTGGAGTAACAGATGTTTTGTGCCTACGAAGTGAGCAGCGAAGAGATACGTCCTGGGCAACGTCGAAATGTTTGCAGCTGTCGGCGGCTGTTACGAGGTTGTCATTGGCGTCGACAGGTGTAGTCTGTTGCTCAATTGAAGCTTCCTTTGTCTTTTCCTTTTACTTTTAGACTTCTGGAACGACTTGAAACTTATTTGACGAAATTTCATCATGATAAGCGAAAAGCTGCCTCACGTTTAGAAGAATCTATCAATTCGAAATCCTGCAATTATAAAATAATATTTGTTATGGATATATAGTAAACATTGAATGCATACAAAAAGTCATTTTATATAGGCGAAACATTAAATCCTGCAAATGTGTCACATTAAGACAATATGGATGTCATTGATTTACTGCTGCAAAAATAACTAGAATAACAGCATTGTAAGTGATGTCAACACAGGCAGGTGTCGCTGTGACTAGTAGAGTATGATTTGTCACAGGCAGGTGTCACTGTGACTAGTAGAGTATGATTTGTCACAGGCAGGTGTCGCTGTGATTAGTAGTGTATGATTTGTCACAGGCAGGTGTCGCTGTAACTAGTAGTGTATGATTTCTCCTAATTTGCTTCAATTGCAGTTAAATAAAATACTGCATACTGTGTGAAATCATGTTTCCTTTTATTTTCAAATTAAATGAATGAATAAATAAATGAATAAATAAATAGAAAAGAGTTTCTTTCAACTGCCCTGTCATCGTGCACCCTACCCCTTTTCCCACTTGCAGCGAACAACCTAATCAACGAAACTGCATCAGTTAAACAAGTGGGAACAATAATCAATCAAAGTGATGCACAAGAACATTATTTTTAAAGTTGGGTTATTATAAGCCATACGGTTAAACTACAAACCAATATCTTTGTGATTGATGTCGACAAATACATAATTGCATTACCTAACTGCACATGTGTTTGTAGGTAAAACTAACACATCATTAGATACTTAGTATATGATTGCCAATGAGACAACTATCCACCAGAGACCAAATGACGTAGAAGTTAGCAACTATAGGTCATCATACGGTCTTCAACTATGAACAAATGCCATACCGCATGGTAAGCTTTAAATGGCACCGAAATAGAAAGCATAAAACAATCCACACGTGAAAACTGACGGCCTGATTTAAGTTTACATTTTAGCTCAAAAGACACATTATACATTGTTATCAATGTCACACCACTTATCACCTCTGTGTAGGTTATTATCTTACTTAATAGGCGTAATAATATATATCTTTCTGTTATTACAGTGAGTGAGTAACAATGTAAGTATCTTACTTAATAGACGTAATATTGTAGCTGTGTGTTATTTCAGTAACAGTGTTAGTGTAGTTGACTTCTAAGAGGATTACTTCAGGTTTTACTCGTTTCATACTCACACAAAGGAATTGTCTCCCCTGCCGTAATATTTTTTGATCAAAGAATTCTTTCCATATTACATGTTATTCTTGTGTTTATATAAGTGTCGTTGACGTCTAAGAGGATTATATAATTACTTAAGGTTTTCACTCGTTTCACACTTACACAAAATGAATTGTCTCCCTACCGTAATATGTGTTTGATCAAAGAGTTCTTTCCATATTACATGTTATTCTTGTGTTTATTATATTAATATGATTATTAACATCTTATGTTTAAAAGGTCAAAGGAAAATAAATGCAGAGAGTTGAAACTGTATACTTGATTAGTGAATTCCTTGATATAAAGCTCACACAAGACTTACTACTGAGTACTCACATGTAATGTTTTGTCTCTTTAACGAATTTATCTGAGTTTCAAATGCATTCAGTCATTGTAAACATTGTTTTTTCATGGGAGCCTGTTAATTCCAAAGAAATATGGAATTTATAAATGAAATAAAATTAATCGAGACCAAAAAAAAAAAAAAAAAAAACAACGGTCGGGTCACAATGATAAAATGACAAGTCATGATAAAAATCCAGAAGTTAACTAGAAGTGGCCAAGCCGGGATTTCTGTAACTGAATATTACATGAAGCCATAATTCAGACTAACTCATAAAGCAATGATTATTATGTCAAGCTAAACATATAAAATACACATTTCAATTACCTAAAGAGGGAAATGTGATGTGTTATATTACAATATATGGTTGATACTGGAGATATATTTGATAAAGATAGTTATACCTACTGTTATATTACAATATATGGTTGATACTGGAAGATATATTTGATAAAGATAGTTATACCTACTGTTATATTCAAATATATGGTTGATATTGGAAGGTACATTTGATAAAGATAGTTATACCTACTGTTATATTACAATATATGGTTGATACTGGAAGATATATTTGATAAAGATAGTTATACCTACTGTTACATTACAATATATGGTTGATACTGGAAGATATATTTGATAAAGATAGTTATACCTACTGTTACATTAAAATATATGGTTGATACTGGAAGATATATTTGATAAACTGTCCGCTTTACGGATAATTATAATATTTTACGAGTCACTTATCATAATTAAAATGTATAATTCTATTTATTATCAAAAACAATCGAAGTTAAAGTGTAAGAATCTCCGTCATACTGTTATGATATTGTAACTATCATATTTATTTAGTTGGCCTAACTTGTTTTGTGTGGCCGAAGAATGTTTACATTGTTTTATATTATGTACAAAATAATACACATTGTGTTACAAACCGCGCTGAAGTACGTTCATTATTCATTTTCATTATTCAAAATTCAATAATGAATAATGAAATAGTTCATTATTCACTATTCAATGTTAAGTGATGAATAATGAATAATGAAATAGTTTATGTTTCATTATTCAAATTGAAGCGGTGAATAGTGAAATAAAATAAAAAATTGAGGCTGTGACACTATAGCTATATCCCGTATTTCTAAATTAGTCTTTTGGTGTTATCTAACAAATATTCAAATTGATATCAGAAAAATTAATAAAAACACTAGCTCTTTAAATTTTAATTTGATTTATTTATCTGGTTCCTAGTTTCGGAGGATAAACTAGTGGGTTTTCCTAACTATTTTAACAGAAATTCTTTGGTTCAATGTATGGACGACCTGAATACCAAAACATAATATATAAATTAAAATACTCTACGTCGTCTTTTTTAAATTTTCACTGGACCTTTGGTATTCTTCATCCTCTAATTATAGATATAACAAGTCGATTGTTCAGCAATGACCATTAGAGGGTTACGGAGGACCTAAATGCCCAAATACGCGTGAAAATTAAGAAATAGCCAATTTTGAATAATGAAATGGATATTTTGAATAATGGAATGGACTGCTGCGACCCTTTAGCCCCTAATTATAGATATACCTTATACCTCATTCGAAAGCTTATCAATAGAGGAACAAAAGGTATATAGTCAATATGTTCCGCAACGCATATTAGAGGAGTAACGAAGGACCTAAATATCGAAATACGCGTGAACATTAAGAAATAGCTTATTTTGAATAATGGAATGGACTGCTGCAACCCGTCAGCCCCTAATGAAGGAGAAAAATATACACCAAATTAAAGCTTATTGATAGAGAAATAAACTGAGTATAAACGATATGTGCCGCAATGACCATTAGAGGGGTTACGGAGGACCTAAATGCCAAAATACGCGTGAAAATTAAGAAATAGCCAATTTTGAATAATGAAATGGATATTTTGAATAATGGAATGGACTGCTGCGACCCTTTAGCCCCTAATTATAGATATACCTTATACCTCATTCGAAAGCTTATCAATAGAGGAACAAAAGGTATATAGTCAATATGTTCCGCAACGCATATTAGAGGAGTAACGAAGGACCTAAATATCGAAATACGCGTGAACATTAAGAAATAGCTTATTTTGAATAATGGAATGGACTGCTGCAACCCGTCAGCCCCTAATCAAGGAAAAATTTATACACCAAATTAAAGCTTATTGATAGAGATAAACTGAGTATAAACGATATGTGCCGCAATTACCATTAGAGGGTTACGGAGGACCTAAATGCCAAAATACGCGTGAAAATTAAGAAATAGCCAATTTTGAATAATGAAATGGATATTTTGAATAATGGAATGGACTGCTGCGACCCTTTAGCCCCTAATTATAGATATACCTTATACCTCATCCGAAAGCTTGTCAATAGAGGAACACAAGGTATATAGTCAATATGTTCCGCAACGCATATTAGAGGAGTAACGAAGGACCTAAATATCGAAATACGCGTGAACATTACTAAATAGCTTATTTTGAATAATGGAATGGACTACTACCACCTTCAGCCCCTAATTACAGAGAAACCTTATACACCATTCGAAAGCTTATCGACAGATGAACAAAATGGTTATATTCAGTGCCGCAATGCCCATTAGAGGGGTTACGGAGGACCTACTCCTACAGTTACTGAGAGCTAGTTCAAAGCCAATTACCATTAATAAATAAATCATGTTATCCAACAGATTTAGTGTAAAGACGTCATAAACAGTCTGAGAAATGCATGTATACATTATTGTTTAGGGGCCAGCTGAAGTGCGCCTTTAGGTGCGGGATGTTCTCGCGGTGTTAAAGACCCAGTGGTGACCTTGAACGGTTTCTGCTCTTTGGTCGGGTTGTTGTCTCTTTGACGCATTCCCCTTTTCCATTCTCAATTCTATGACCTTGTGCAATACCCAAATATAAGTTAACAGTATCGACTGGATGTAGGATCATATACAGCAATATACATTCATTTATGTTTTACTTTTTCAAAAACAAAATTAATGTTAATACCAATAAAAACAATATTTAAACATTTTCCTACTACGGTAAATTGATAACGTTTAAGAATGAATTTATTCAACGGTCAATTAGTTTACATGGATCGTATTTAAATTTACGGGCTGTATAAACAACATCGCCGTAAAAATAGAATGTGATATTCCGCTTTAGATAAGAACTCTACAGGTACAGCCAAACTTTAAAACTAAATATTTGTATCTATAATGTTTTTTTTTTTTTTTTTTTGGTGACGAAATCCCTGACTTAATAATTTGACTATAGACACGGGCATTGCGAACACGTTGTGACATATATACACCGTAAAAAGGGCGGAAAGAACAACACCGTGCTAAAGGCGAAAATAAACAATCGGGAAAGGAAAATTGTCACTTTTGTCGAAATTTTTATATAGAGAAACTGAAATATCCAAATCTAGAAAGGAAAAGTATTGCTGTCTGTATTGGATTTATTTCAATTTATTTCTTTTGGGTAAATTTCAGCAGTAAAATTAGAAAATTTTGATTATTTTAAAAAGCAAAAATATATTCAAGGGTTTTAGATCTATAAAATTAAATGTAATCTAGACAGAGTTTGACAAGTCTGCTATAAAAGGGTGTAATTGGTAACCTTCGAATTCCTACAACGTGTCGATAAACTGTATTGTCGAAACGTACATTATTATATGTTGACAAGAAGAAAACTAAATTTAAAACTTTAATTATCTCATCACAGTTCCAGTATATATAATAGAAAATAAAGGATATGGGTTATCCATTCATGACACAGCAGAAACAAACACACACAAAAGCAAAGGAACAGCTCTTTTATTGCTGTTCTTCATCTCAAAGTCAAAGTCACAGTGAGGTATTCAATAATTAGCAACAACAACAAAAATCTCGCAAGTTTAAGACGGCCCCTATCACCGGTTTTAACGGAATTCTTTGTAAAATAATTCGGGTAGACTTTATAAGATGTTACACCAACAAACAAAGGATATGGGTTATCCATTCATGACACAAAATCAGTACATGCAAAGCTAAAAAAAAAACCACACACACAAAAACAAAGGAACAGCGATATTATTGCTGTTCTTCATCTCAAGGTCACAGTGAGGCATTCAAAACGGAGTAAAGAAAAAAAAACTCTCACCCCACTGCAATTTTAAGACGGCCCCTATCACCGGTTTGAGCGGAAAATAATTAGGATAGACTTTGTAAGATGTAACACCACCAAATCGGGCCCAGTAAAAAAAACACACTGGAAAGTAGCATATTTCTCGTTTTCATTAAAAAGAAGGCTTCATATGAGTTTTAGCAAACAAATCTCTTCAACCAGATTTGTTAAAGGACCGTTTAAATAAATTAGAGAACATCTGTTTGATATAAAAATTAAAAAAACTCCAATTACGATACCATTATATGTGATAGTGTAATGTATAGAGTTGAAAAATTATAACTGTCAACCGAATTGAACGGACCATCAAAAGCACTTAATGTATCCAAAACACCCAAATACTAGTAGTTAATGACACTTCAAAATAGTTTATTCCATTTTTTCATATGCTTTATTATAAAAATTAATAACCAGTTTTTAAAGAAGTAAGGAAACTAGTTAAAACCGAGAAAGATTAGCAGTAAAACATTTACTAGAAGCATGGAAGAAACAAAATATCAACCGATTTTGTGTAGTTTAGGATGCTGATACATAGTAGGGACTTTCAAATTTTCAGAGGAGAGCTTAAGATGACCGGTGGTAGTGACATGCAAAACACCCCTCGCACCACACGATAAGAAATGGACGTGAGTCGCGGCTTATCGGAGCCCCGTTAGGATTATTTGACTCTGTGTGGAGCGCGCGGCCTTAAATGTAGTTAAATGAGTAATTTCATTCTTAAGGACTTCCGTGTAGTATTTACGTCATACCACCACCACATTGGTGGCTGCTTTATAAAAATAAGGAGATGTGGTAAGATTGTATCTGAGACAATTATCCACCAAAATTCAAATGAAGTGGATTTAAGCAATTATAGGCAACCGTACGGCCTTGAACAATGAGAAAACCCATACTGTGTAGTCGGCTCTAAAATGCCTAGACAGGAAAAATGTAAAACAAATCAATTGATAAAACCAACGGCCTGATTTATAACCAAACAATTTACGAAAACATATGACATACATGAACCAACAACAACCAGTGAACTACAGGCTCCTGACTTGGGACATGCACATATAGAACAGGTTAAACTAGTTTGTTGGCGTCTAACCATCCCCTGGGACAGTGGTGTAACAATACAAACTAAAAGGCAGTTGAAAAGGGCTTAACTCATCAGATCGATACACATCACGCAGAAAACATCTAACGTAAAAACAAACCGGACGTGGATGCGTATCTATACATCCCACAACGAAAAAGACACTGTGTAAAGATCTGAGAGTACTCGCAGTTACTGACGGCTAGTTCAAAGCCAATAACAACTGATAATAAAAAAATGTATCAATCAGTACAAATCCATCATCCAATGGATTTAGCGTAAAGACATCATTATCAGTCAGAGGAATTCATGACCTTGTGCAATGCCAAAATATAGGTATCGATAGATAGTTGTCAGCCGGTATGAACACAAAACGCTCTAAGGGTACTTACATTTTGTCTTTAGTCCTAGAAATGGGTGTATAACTTACTTTTTTTTTTATTTCTAAATTATTTTCAAAATGTGATATGCGGATATCAACAATATTCAGACATTCTGATAATGAAATAGGAATCAAGTGATTTTTGTCAGATTTTATTTTACATCAATTTTACAATACATGCAGGATGAAAGAGCATCTCTAATGACCTGATAACACACTTTCCAGTTTATTTTCGACGGTGGATAGTGGTCATTTTTCAGAAATTAAAGGTGGTTCTATGTTTTGAACGGTAAATGTCAATTCGAGAGAACAGTCTGTGGTGACAGAAAGCTGTAATGATACATTTACACCCATATTTTGGACTGAAAAACGATGTTGTATCACACTCGTTATAAATATTATGCAATTTACTAATTGGCATTTGCATAATAATTGATGTTTACCTTTACTTTTACCCAAAAAAAAATGAAGAAAAAATCCAAAATAATATTTATCATTAATACAATGTCTTTCAAAAAATCTATAAAACTTTCCTTTAATTAATTTTCAAAATATCTAATAATTAACAGTAAATTTCAAACTATATTTATTCATAATTTCTAAAATTAAATTTGATGCTATATGTATTTTAATTATGAATCTACTAACAATTTCTATTAATTGTGCTATACCACTCTGAATTTGGATTGGGATTGAAAATTGGACAAAGCATAGGTTTCTAACTCAGAATGAATGTTGACTTAAAAATAACTTGAAAATTTGAAATTGAACATTTCCTATTATGGTCCAGACTTGGGGTAATTGTAATTGTAATCATTAATCAGCAGTAATCGATTACAATTTTTCAAGTAATCCTTGTAATTATTAATCCGCCAAATATCTGATTACATGTAATTTAATTTAATCAATTACTTTTCAAAATACCTTGTAATCCTGATTGCTTTTTGATTACATTCTGATTACATTGAAAAAATCTCAAATTGTGTTTATGGTCAATATATAATGTATTAAATGAATATTTTATTATTCATATTTAATAAATATATAACTCAGGGTTGGCAAAGTATTACCCAGGAGGGGACCCAGGCAATACTCCCAGAAATGGGTAGTACTGGGCAATATGATTTTTAAGCCTTTTTTAAACAGAATAGTAAAGAGTTGTTGTAGTTTCATAGTATTATAGCTAAATATATACATTTTATACAGATAACCATTGAAAGTGATTTATAGAGGATTGAAAATTTAATTTGTTCCTTTTTCCTATTATTCTGTGAAGTTTTGTACAATTTAGTATACCATGTTGATTTCCATGCTTTGTTTTCAATAATCCAAACTTTGAACAATTTCATTTTATTGTAGTGTTTAAGTGAATTGTAAATTTTGATTATTATACAATCATACTGCTAAATAAACACTCTAAGGGACAGACACGTCATGAACAATTATAGAAATGAAAAGGCTTATTATTGTTATCTAAACAAATATGTGTTATAATCTGATAATTACTTATTAATTAGTGATGTACATATAAATATACTGCTTAGTAACCCTTTTAAGTAATGAACAAAAATTGTTTAAAAGTAATTGTTCTTACATATAATTGTTAATTCTAAATTATATTTTAAAAAATCAAATAGAATTATTTGATTTTATGTTAACAGTTTGACCAATCTTGACAGAATGTTGAATTAATAGATTTTAGGAGGGTTATTGAGAAAAGCTTTTCAGATTTGTCTATTGTGTCTTCATGTACACTTATCTTAGAGTTGCTGGAACAATACTTTCTCAGATTTTAACATTTATAATAGACGTCTCAAATGAGTGAACTTTTAAATTAAAATACTATGTTTTATTTTATAAATATCTTTAATGTATTGCATTTGTGATATATCACTGAATCCTCTTTAAAATTCAGGCCAGTATTACATATTACCAAGTATTGCCCAGTATTACCAGGGTTTCCAAGTATTCCCATTGGACTAGGCAGTTGTCATAAAACCATGGTTTTGCCAACCCTGATATATAACTTGCTAAAATAGTTTTATTTATTTTAAGCATGTTAAGATGTTATAAAATAATACGAATATGGATATGCATGTAATTTGATACAAACAAAATGTTTATTCATTAACATCATTCAAATGGGTTATATCAAAATTCATTGTAATCAGATGTAATCATGATTACTTGCCAATGTAATCATTAATTTAATCAGCTACTTTGAGAAATGGTGTAATCATTAATGTAATTTAATCGTACAATTGACAAAGTAATTGTAATTTAATCAATTACATTGAAAGTAATCGGACCCATCTCTGTTATGGTCCAATATCCAAAATCTGAATACATGGTTAGATTCAGCATATGAAAGAACTCCAAGAATTCAATTTTGATGAAATCAAACGAAGTTTAATATTTCACCCTTTGGACCTCAATATGGACCAATTTGATAACGGGGCCCAAAATCTAAAATCTCAATGCACAGTTTGATTCAACATATCAAAGAACCCCATAAATTGAATTTTGTTGAAATCAAAGAAAGTTTGATTTTGGACCCCAATTTGAACTAACTTAAAAATTGGACCAAAATAAAAACTAGAGGCTCTCAAGAGCCTTTGTCGCTCACCTGTATCTACTGTTGTTTTGGAAATCATGTAAAATAAGGCTAAAATCATAATTAATAGTATTAGATACCATAATAATGGTTGGTTTGGTTTAATTTGGCTCAGTAGTTATATCAAAAGAAGGTCATCCCATTGAAGTCTTACAATAGTTACAGAAGATATTTGAAAACCAGGCCCAAAATAAAAATCTGAATTACACAGTTAGATTCAGTATATCAAAGAATCCCAAGATTTCGATTTTCGCTGAAATCAAACTAAGTTAAATTTTGACCCTTTGAACCTCAATGTGGACCAATTTAAAAACGGCGCCCAAAATCCAAAATCTAAAAACACGGTTATATTCAGCATATTAAAGAACCCCGACAATTCAAGACTTTGAATTAAACCCTATTGAATTTGGTCAAGAAATAAACAATTTATACAAAGTATTAGAAAAGTTTTTTGGCTCCTTTTGGTCCTTAATTTTAAAACAATTCGGACAATAACCCCAAAGTCAATCCCAACCTTCCTTTCGAGGTATGAAACCTTGTGATAAAATTTCATAAACATCCATACACTTATACACAAGTAAGTGTCCTGAGACAAGAAACATTCTTCTTTTGGCTCCTTTTAGCCGCTATTCCTAAAAGTAGGGATAATAACCCCAAATTCAATCCCAATCTTCCTTTTGTGGTATGGAACCTTTGCTACAATTTCATAGAGATCCATATATTTCATCTGTACGGAAAATTTAAAGGTGAATTATCTGAGCATAGGTTTAATTTTGGACACTAAAATATTTGCATCAAACAAATGTAGCATGTAGATATATACATATATATGTAAAATGTAGTTTTTTTGTGCTTTAATTGTAGTCTGTATTTATATGTTGTTCATTTCTTGTAATTAGTATACTTGTGTTTAAAATGTAAATCTTCAGTATAATGGAGGAAATAAAAGAATCGATCAATCAATCAATCAATCAATCAATTTTATAATGAAGTAATTGTCTGGTAACCAAATGTCTTTGGACGATGGCAACGACGACGAAGACGACACTGACAATGTAATATTAACATTACACAACCATCCATTCACCGAAACATTAACAAATCATTATTTTTCAAGTTTCTATTCAAAGGCTATCAATAATATGAATATAAACTTATTTGGAGAGGGGCAAAATGCCCTTATCGTACCTTGTCCTTTATACAGATGGTTGATGTAAGGAATAAATTTTGAGGTTTACAAGTCAAAGTTCAAATAATGAAAGATCGCAGACGTTCATTTCATTATTCAAAAATAAGTTATTTCTTAGTTTTCACGCGTATTTTGGCATTTAGGTCCTCCGTAACCCTCTAATGCGCATTGGGGCACATATTGATTATAACCATTTTGTTCCTCTGTCGATAAGCTTTCGAATGGTATATAAGGTTTCTCTGTAATTAGGGGCTGAAGGTGGTAGCAGTCCATTCCATTATTCAAAATAAGCTATTTCTTATTGTTGACGCGTATTTTACATTTAGGTCCTCCGAAACTCCTGTAATAGGCGTTGCGCGACATATTGACTATATATCTTTTGTTCCTCTATTGATAAGCTTTCGAATGACGTATAAGGTATATCTGTAATAAGGGCTGAAGGGTCGCAGCAGTCCATTCCATTATTCAAAATATCCATTTCATTATTCAAAATTGGCTATTTCTTAATTTTCACGCGTATTTTGGCATTTAGGTCCTCCGTAACCCTCTAATGGTCATTGCGGCACATACTCGTTTATTTCTCTATCAATAAGCTTTAATTTGGTGTATAAATTTTTCCTTGATTAGGGGCTGACGGGTTGCAGCAGTCCATTCCATTATTCAAAATAAGCTATTTCTTAATGTTCAGGCGTATTTCGATATTTAGGTCCTTCGTTACTCCTCTAATATGCGTTGCGGAACATATTGACTATATACCTTTTGTTCCTCTATTGATAAGCTTTCGAATGAGGTATAAGGTATATCTATAATTAGGGGCTAAAGGGTCGCAGCGGTCCATTTCATTATTCAAAATTGGCTATTTCTTAATTTTCACGCGTATTTTGGCATTTAGGTCCTCCGTAACCCCTCTAATGGTCATTGCGGCACATATCGTTTATACTCAGTTTATTCCTCTATCAATAAGCTTTAATGTGGTGTATAAATTTTTCCTTGATTAGGGGCTGACGGGTTGCAGCAGTCCATTCCATTATTCAAAATAAGCTATTTCTAATGTTCACGCGTATTTCGATATTTAGGTCCTTCGTTACTCCTCTAATATGCGTTGCGGAACATATTGACTATATACCTTTTGTTCCTCTATTGATAAGCTTTTGAATGAGGTATAAGGTATATCTATAATTAGGGGCTAAAGGGTCGCAGCAGTCCATTCTATTATTCAAAATGGGCTATTTCTTAATTTTCACGTGTATTTTGGCATTTAGGTCCTCCGTAACCCCTCTATGGTCATTGCGGCACATATCGTTTATACTCAGTTTATTTCTCTATCAATAAGCTTTAATTTGGTGTATAAATTTTTCCTTGATTAGGGGCTGACGGGTTGCAGCAGTCCATTCCATTATTCAAAATAAGCTATTTCTTAATGTTCACGCGTATTTCGATATTTAGGTCCTTCGTTACTCCTCTAATATGCGTTGCGGAACATATTGACTATATACCTTTTGTTCCTCTATTGATAAACTTTTGAATGAGGTATAAGGTATATCTATAATTAGGGGCTAAAGGGTCGCAGCAGTCCATTCCATTATTCAAAATATACATTTCATTATTCAAAATTGGCTCTTTCTTAATTTTCACGCGTATTTTGGCATTTAGGTCCTCCGTAACCCCTCTAATGGTCATTGCTGAACAACCGACTTGTTATATCTATAATCAGAGGATGAAGAATACCAAAGGTCCAGTGAAAATAAAAAAGACGACATAGAGTATTTTAATTTATAAATATATGTTTTGGTATTCAGGTCGTCCATACATTGAACCAAGGAATTTCTGTTAAAATAGTTAGGAAAACCCACTAGTTTATCCTCCGAAACTAGGAACCAGATAAATAAATCAAATTAAAATTTAAAGAGCTAGTGTTTTTATTAATTTTTCTGATATCAATTTGAATATTTGTTAGATAACACCAAAAGACTAATTTAGAAATACGGGATATAGCTATAGTGTCACAGCCTCAATTTTTTATTTTTATTTCACTATTCACCGCTTCAACTTGAATAATGAAACATAAACTATTTCATTATTCATTATTCATCACTTAACATTGAATAGTGAATAGTGAACTATTTCATTATTCATTATTGAATTTTGAATAATGAAAATGAATAATGAACGTACTTCAGCGCGGTCCTTTTCTGATACGTGTATATAGGTTTATCTCTCTGAAAGTTTAACAGCCGTTCTTACAGTACAAAATCCAAAATATTTATTATCTTAATTGACTGTTCAATCGCATGTGCATTTACTGTACAGTCACCTGGGCCATTACTGTACAATCATAATGTATCTCCTAGTTTGTTTTTGTGTGTCCTATGCTATTGTTCTATGAACTATAGATTTAATGTAAACAAATCTATATCAAAATGTGCAGCTCGCACAGAAGAAACACGCAAACAAAAACCGGAAGTGAGACCAAGTTCTCCAGAACTTAAAACATCTTTACTGTAATTGACCAACATTTTAAAAGAAGAAAACAAATTCTAGCTCCGCAACATGCAAACATCATCAATGCAACAAAGAAAGTTTCATCAGTAGCAAACATCTACCTAGAACAAAGTATCAACAAAAGAAATCGATATTGTAGACATTTGAAGCAAGCTAAGATGTCTGTTTATTAAAAGCTATATTACGAAGGTAAAATCAATCAATTGTCATCAAAATAATACGGACTCTAGATGAATCCGCGGTAAGCCAGTAAATATTAGGAATATATTTGAATTATTACGAAAACAGGAGACAACCAATTAAAAGTGAAAATGCATGAAAGACGTAGTAAGTCTCCGTATTAAGTCTCCCTCTCACCCTCTCCCCTTCCCCTAGTTGGCTGGAATTTCATCGCTTAGAGGATAAGATCGATAGTATTTATTATTCAGTGATTCCAATACGCAAGCTAACAGTGATTCCAATACGCAAGCTAACAGTCATTCTAATACGCTAGCTGACAGTGATTCTAATACGTTAGCTAACCGCGATTCTTATACGCAGGCTAAGAGTGATTCTAATACGCAAGCTACCAGTGATTCTAATACGCAAGCTAACAGTGATTCTCATACTCAAGCTAACAGCAACCTAACAGTGATTTAAATATGCTATTTTAAAGTGATTCTAATACGCTATCAAAATTGATTATAATACGCTAGCTAGAAGTGATTCTAATACGCAAGCTAACAGTGATTCCAATACACAAGCTAACAGTGATTCTAATACGCTATCTTAACGTGATTCTTATAAGCTAGCTAGCAGTGATTATAATATGTTAGCTAACAGTGATTCTATTACGCAAGCTAACAGTGATTATAATACCGAGCTAACAGTGATTCTAATACGTTAGCTAACAGTGATTCTTTACGCAAGCTAGCAGAGATTCTAATACGCAAGCTAGCAGTGATTCTAAGACGCTAGTTAACAGTGATTCTAATCTAATACGCTAGCTAATAGTGATTCCTATACGCAAGCTAGCAGAGATTCTAATATGCAAGCTACCAGTGATTCTAATACGCAAGCTAACAGTGATTCTCATACTAAAGCTAACAGCAACCTAACAGTGATTTTAATATGCTATCTTAAAGTGATTCTAATACGCTATCAAAATTGATGATAATACGCTAGCTAGAAGTGATTCTAATACGCAAGCTAACAGTGATTCCCATACACAAGCTAACAGTGATTCTAATACGCTATCTTAACGTGATTCTTATACGCTAGCTAGCAGTGATTATAATATGTTAGCTAACAGTGATTCTATTACGCAAGCTAACAGTGATTATAATACCGAGCTAACAGTGATTCTAATATGCAAGCTAACAGTGATTCTAATACGTTAGCTAACAGTGATTCTATTACGCAAGCTAGCACAGATTCTAATACGCAAGCTAGCAGTGATTCTAATACGCTAGTTAACAGTGATTCTAATCTAATACGCTAGCTAATAGTGATTCTAATACGCAAGCTAGCAGAGATTCTAATATGCAAGCTAGCAGTGATTCTAATACGCTAGCTAATAGTGATTCTAATACGCTAGCTAACAGTGATTCTAATACGCTAGCTAACAGTGATTCTAATACCCTAGCTAATAGTGATTCTAATACGCAAGCTAGCAGAGATTCTAATACGCAAGCTAGCAATGATTCTAATACGCTAGCTAACAGTGATTCTAATACGCAAGTAATACGCAAGCTAGCAGAGATTCTAATACGCAAGCTAACAGTGAGATAATACATTATCATAAATCATTACTGATGTATAAGGCAAAACATGGCTTAGCTCCAGAATATATGTCCAGTCTTATTTTATCAGCATCTGCAAACCAAAATACAATACGAGATTTTCGTCCTCAGATAATTTTATAATTCCAAAACCAAATACAGAGTTGTATAAGTCTAGTTTCTCGTACAATGGACCAAAAGTATGGAATGCTCTCCTAATTCAATTAAAAATCAAATACAGTATTAGAATTTAAACATAACTACAAATCTATGTACTTTTAACATTACCATGAAATTTGTACTTTAATGCCATATAATAATTGTTTATTGTATTTAAATTGTATTACACATCTTTATTTATCATTATTATTGAATATGTATTGTTTATTTTTAATGTAATTATTATTGTATTAAGAGAGCCTTATTGAAAATTGGTTTAATCCAAATGAGTTACTCTCTAAATAAAGATATTATTATTATTATTATTATTATTATTATTATTATTATTATTATTCTAATACGTTAGCTAACAGTGATTCTATTACGCAAGCTAGCAGAGATTCTAATACGCAAGTTAGCAGTGATTCTAATACGCTAACTAACAGTGATTCTAATCTAATACGCTAGCTAATAGTGATTCTAATACGCAAGCTAGCAGAGATTCTAATACGCTAGCTAATAGTGATTCTAATACGCTAGCTAACAGGGATTCTAATACGCTAGCTAACAGTGATTCTAATACGCTAGCTAATAGTGATTCTAATACGCACGCTAGCAGTGATTCTAATACGCTAGCTAATAGTGATTCTAATATGCAAGCTAACAGTGATTCCATTACGCAAGCTAACAGTGATTCTTTATTACGCAAGCTCACAATGATTCTAATACGCTAGCTAACAGTGATTCTAATAGTACGCAAACTTACAGTGATTCGAATACGGTAGCTAACAGTGATTCGTATACGCAGGCTAACAGTGCTCCAAGTACGCTAGCTAACAGTGATGCGTATACGCTAGCTAACAGTGATTCTAATACACAAGCTAACAATGATTTTAATACACAATCTAACAATGATTCTAATTCGCAAGCTTACAATGATTCTATCCTTGTTTTATATTATGTAATATATGTTATTAATTTTGCCATAGCATGTCTGTGCTTTTTCAATAAAGATTCATTCATTCATTCATTCATAATACGCAAGCTAACAGTGATTCTAATGCGGTAAATTCAGATGTATAACAACTCGCGTGGTCGTATACATATACTGATAACAAATCAGCGATCTATATTCTAATTATATTGTTTAATGTGCAAGCTAACAGCCTTAATGAACAATTCAAATACATCTTCCACATCTATGTCAAACAAAGGTTCAAGATCCCATCAAACTATGCCATCCTCATATTTTAATTTATTGATTATAATGGTTTTAAAGATCCTAAAACATTAAAATATCCATCAAGCCAATTGCCTAGATAATCTTCCACCTTATGTCTTACATAAACTTTCAGAGGAATTGTCTTCTTTTGACTTATATACCTATGTGGAGTTATTTTCTTTCAGAACGTCAGGTCTTTCTTTTGAAGAATCAACCCGGACGATACCAAGTTTCAATGAAATTTGATTCAAGGCAGAAAATAATGACCTTTGTAAGGTCATTATTTTCCTTGATTAAATGCAAACTATAATTTACTTAAACATTTAATTCGTTTGATAGAATCACGTGCTATGGATAAAGACCTAAACAATCCTGTCATCTGTTTTAGACTGAATTACAAAAAAAGTTGTGGACTCACATTTTAACTTCCGAAACAAATAATGTGAAATTTTGTTAATTCATCGCTACAATAAAGGGACAATATTTGAGATGAATTTGATAATGAAAAAACCCTTCATAACACTAATATAACAAACCAGATTTAACAAATTCGTGTGTAGGATTTTGAAAATCGTATTGAGTCACACTGTATTGGAAATCATAAAATGACCTATGGATATTCGTTTTTCGTGTTATATGTACATGTATAAGTATGCCGTGCTCTATTCGTGTCACTTCTGAATTTATTACATCTATAGATACCTTTACCTTTTACTCTATCAAATGATCAAATGACCAAATATTTTAATTTCTATAGAATAACAGCCACGTGCTTTATGATAGAGTTTTTTTGGGGGGAGTATGATATTTAATTCTAAGTTCTCTGTTTAAAAAAAAATGTTATTCAAAAGTGAAAACAATAATTCTGAACAGCTCGTTAAAAACTGTTGAAAATTAATCTGCTTTTCCGCGATGAAAATGTCACGAAAAATCCTTATTGTTGAAGATCAATAAGTGAATATTTTCGTTGTGTCCGATGGCTTTGTTATACCCTCACTCGTTAACCGGGAATTTAAACTGGTTAATGTCTGTCCGTCGTACCGTCCATTAGTTCGTCCTACCTTCCGTTAACCCGTCCTACCTTCCGTTAATCTGTCCTACCTTCCGTTAATCTGTCCTACCTTCCGTTAAACCGTCCTACATTCCGTTAACCCGTCCTTCCGTCCGTCTGTCCGCCCGTCGTTCACATGTCGTTCAATAGCTCGAAAACCCTTTAACCAATTTACATGAAACTTTGGTGAATTGTTTATATCTATTGACGTGAGCTCCCTTTTATGTTTCCGAGTTATGGGGTGTTATTCATTAAAAGGGGATTTTCCAGTTTTCGGATGAAACTTTGGTGAATTCTTTATATCTCTTGACGTGAGCTGCCTTTCGATTTTTATAAAATTTAGATTTTACGTTTCCGAGTTATGGGATTTAATTCATTAAAATGGGGATTTTCCAGTTTTCAGACAATAACTCAAAAATCATTTTAGCGGTTTTCATGAAACTTTGATGAATTATTTATATCTGTTGAAATGAGCTGCCTTTCGATTTTTATAAATTTTAGATTTTACGTTTCTGAGTTATGGGGTTTTATTCATTAAAAGGGAATTTCCTGTTTTCGAACAATAACTCAAAAGTGCTTTGAGCAGTTTTCAGGAAACTTTGGTGACTGCTTTATTTCTATTGATGTGAGCTCCATTTAGTTCTTTTATAAATTTCTGATATGACATTTAGGAGCTATGGAATGCTATTCTTTGAAAAAGCAACGGGCGTAGCATGCACTCATGGCGCAGCTGTTTATTACCTGTCCATATAATTTTGTTTATATATGATTTTCACCATACTATGTATCTGTATCTGTATGTTACACAGTGCATGATCCGATCGCGGATATATGCGCACTGGAAGGAGAGCTCGTTGGTTAGTCCAACTGTTGGAGGGCAGCCGTGAAACCCGCGGCTGTCTTTTGGCATGCGATGTTCTCTTCCAGATGGTTCCACTGAAATATCGTTTTAGGAAAAAGGAGTTCTTTCGGTTGTCTGTTTTCAGTCTATCTATTTGAATGATCTGCTATTTCGGGTGTCTTGTCTTTCTACGAGATTCGTGTATTGAAAATCACTAAAGTTTTTGCCTTGACTTAGCGTTTGTTTCTGATTTCTTGCAGGTAGTTAGATGGTTCAATAGCCGGCACCAATCCCTCAACCACTTTGTAGAACATAGTCAGCCTCTGATTTTCCTCAGTTCTTGGAGAGGTGGTAGTTCCAGCTTTGAACGTATATTTGTAATGCATCCTGTTTCTCTGGATTTGTAATCGTGCAGGATGAAACGTGCAGCTCTTTTCTGTATGCTTTCTATCTTTTCTATTTCCTGGTGGTGAATGGGTCCCAAATGACAGAACCGTATTCTAGTACCGATCTAACCATGGCTAAGTACGCTATTTTTGCACTCTTGGGGGCACTGGCATAAGTTTCTTCCCAGGAAACCTAGTGTACAGCTTGCCTTGCTTGTGATTTTCCCGATGTGGCTAGTCCACTTCAGGTCATCGGATATACTAAGACCTATGTACGGATTTGTTTCGACTTGCTTTAATATGTGGTTGTCTAGTTGGTAGAAGTGTGTTGATATTTGTTTAAAGCTCATTCTATAGCATTTTTGCATTAAATTTCATTCCCCAATTTAGTGCCCATACTTTCAGATCTTCTTGGAGAATTTGGTTTGATGGTCTTCCACGAAGTTAATTTCACGATAGAGTAAACGGTCGTCTGCAAATAATCTAACTTGGGATTTTACACTTTCCGGGAGGTCGTTGATGTGGCTTAGGAAAAGCAGCGGTCCTAGCAATGTGACTTGTGGTACGCCAGAGTCTACGCGGGCATATCCTGAGTGCTCACCTTCAACAACAACCTGCATTGATCGTTTTGCAGGAATGCCGCTAACCATGTATAGAGATTTCCATCTATTTCATAACTGTTTAGCTTAGCCGGCTAACATATTATGTACATATTATTATATCAATAATGGTAATATTACAATATAATTATGTTTATATATGATTGTTACCATATAATTATGTTTATATATGATTTTACCATATAATTATGTTTTTATATGATTGTTACCACATAATTATGTTTATATATGATTGTTACCATATTTATGTTTATATATGATTTTTACCATATAATTATGTTTATATATGATTGTTACCATATAATTATGTTTATATATGATTTTACCATATAATTATGTTTATATATGATTGTTAACAATTTTACTTATTTTACATTAACCAGTACCACTAGTGGAGCAGAATCTGCTTGTCTTTCCAGGGCACCTCAGTTCAGCTATTATCATCACTTGACGTCCTATGTGTCGTCGTCTGTAAACAAATTACTTATTTTACATTAGCCACTAGTGGAGCAGGAGATGCTTGTCCTTCCAGGGCACATTAATTCAGCTATTATCATCACTTGACGTCCGTTGTGTCGTCGTCTGTAAACAATTTACTTATTTTACATTAGTTAGCCACTAGTGGAGAAGGAGATGCTCGTCCTCCGGGGCACCTCAGTTCAGCTATTATCATCACCACTTGGCGTCCGTTGTGTCGTCGTCTGTTAACAATTTACTTATTTTACATGAGCCACTAGTGGAGCAGGAGATGCTCGTCCCTCCAGGTCACCTCAGTTCAGCTATTATCATCACTTGGCGTCCGTTGTGTCGTCTGTTAACAATTTTACTTAGTATACATTACCAAGTGCGATAAGTTGAGCAGGAGCTGCTCGTCCTTCTAGGGCACCGCAGTTTAGCTATGATCATCATTTGGCGTCGGTTTTGTATTCAATCATTAACTTTACAAAAGTCCTCTCCTCTGAAACTACTTAGCCAAATTAAACAAAACTTGGCAACAATCACCATTCGAGTATGTAGTTGAAAAACTTCGTCCGATAACCTCACTTGCCGACCACCATGACTGACATGGCTAAAAATAGAACATAAGGGTAACGTGCAACTTTTACTATTATCTAGAAAACCGCTATGGATAATATGACTTTGGCAGGATTGTTCAGAATGATGAGATCGACTGACAATTCATTTACATTTAAACTGTCAGACGACTTCTGTGGGAGTTATTGCCCTTAAATGACCATACAGCTTCTCATGTTGGCCTTTTAAGATGAATTCTAGAATAGATAGTGAGAAACTGTAATACGTGAAATGAGCAGCAATATTTGACAAAGTTGATAATGATGATGGAATGGAATTTTAAACGTCCAGTGATATATTACATGTATGTTGAAACTGAAAATTGACAATAGGTATGAATGGAACCCTACTATTAGACATTTTCGAAAAGTCGTCTACACTGACACTTACACCGACACCGATACCTACACGAACTATAAAAATATAGGGACCGTATCAAAATTTCGAAACATACTGAATGAATGACCTCCTAAAACTTGGTTGCAGATATAAAAATATATTTTGTATTTTTCATATATAATTTTTATTCTGAATCGGAGCTAGAAACCCCGAATGCTCTTATTAGTTTTGGATTATTTTAAGTAAAGCATTTGTGACATTCCATTTGCTTTTTTTTATTGTCTCTGTTTGCAACCATTCAAATGGAATACAGTGTTGCGGTAGAATATACAATTGGCGAATTGGATTGCTAGAAAGGATTCGGAACATAAATAAAGTATCATATATCTTATTTCTTATGAAGCAAGGCTTAGCGTATATTAAATCAATGTAAGTCAACAGGTCTTAGGGTTTGTAATGGAAGATTCGGTATCTGAGTATAAAATAAAATAACTGAGAAAAAAAAAGATAAATAAAAACGAAATGCAAAAGTAATAAAAATTACAAATTTACAAAAAAAAAAGTCTATAAAACAAAGAAGCGGAAGATACGTAAGGAAGAATCAAAACTCAGAGGTCGAAGAGAGACAGACAATATCATGGCCAAAACTCAGAGGTCGAAGAGAGACAGACAATATCATGGCCAAAACTCAGAGGTCGAAGAGACAGACAATATCATGGCCAAAACTCAGATGTCGAAGAGAGACAGACAATATCATGGCCAAAACTCAGTGGTCGAAGAGAGACAGACAATATCATGGCCAAAACTTCGAAGAGACGAACAATATCATGGCCAAAACTCAGAGGTCGAAGAGAGACGGACAATATCATGGCCAAAACTCAGAGGTCGAAGAGAGACGAACAATATCATGGCCAAAACTCAGAGGTCAAAGAAAGACGGACAATATCATGGCCAAAACTCAGATGTCGAAGAGAGAGACAATATCATGGCAAAAACTCAGAGGTCGACGAGAGACAGACAATATCATGACCAAAACTCAGAGGTCGAAGAGAGAAAATATCATTGCCAAAACTCAGAGGTCGAAGAGACAGACAATATCATGGCCAAAACTCAGAGGTCGAAGAGACAATATCATGGCCAAAACTCAGAGGTCGAGAGAGACAATATCATGACCAAAACTCAGAGGTCGAAGAGAGACAGACAATATCATGGCCAAAACTCAGAGGTCGAAGAGACAGACAATACCATGGCCAAAACTCAGAGGTCGAAGAGAGACAGACAATATCATGGCCAAAACTCAGAGGTCGAAGAGAGACGGACAATACCATGGCCAAAACTCAGAGGTCGAAGAGAGACGGACAATTTCATGGCCAAAACTCAGAGGTCGAAGAGAGACGGACAATACCATGGCCAAAACTCAGTGGTCGAAGAGAGACAGACAACATCATGGCCAAAACTCAGTGGTCGAAGAGAGACAGACAACATCATTGCCAAAACTCAGAGGTCGAAGAGAGACAGACAACATCATGGCCAAAACTCAGAGGTCGAAGAGAGACAGACAACATCATGGCCAAAACTCAGATGTCGAAGAGAGACAGACCTCATCTTGGCCAAAACTCAGAGGTCGAAGAGAGACAGACAATATCATGGCCAAAACTCAGAGTTCGAAGAGAGACAGACAATATCATGGCCAAAACTCAGTGGTCGAAGAGAGACAGACAATATCATGGCCAAAACTCAGAGGTCGAAGAGAGACAGACAATATCATGGCCAAAACTCAGAGGTCGAAGAGAGACAGACAATATCATGGCCAAAACTCAGAGGTCGAAGAGACAACAGACAATATCATGGCCAAAACTCAGAGGTCGAAGAGACGACAGACAATATCATGGCCAAAACGCAGAGGTCGAAGAGAGACGACAGACAATATCATGGCGAAAACGCAGAGGTCGAAGAGAGACAGACAATATCATGGCAAAAATCAGAGGTCGAAGAGACGGACAATATCATGGCCAAAACTCAGAGGTCGAAGAGAGACAGACAATATCATGGCCAAAACTCAGAGGTCGAAGAGAGACGGACAATATCATGGCCAAAACTCAGAGGTCGAAGAGAGACAGACAATATCATGGCCAAAACTCAGAGGTCGAAGAGAGACAATATCATGGCCAAAACTTCGAAGAGAGACGAACAATATCATGGCCAAAACTCAGAGGTCGAAGAGAGACGGACAATATCATGGCCAAAACTCAGAGGTCAAAGAGAGACGGACAATATCATGGCCAAAACTCAGAGGTCGAATAGAGACAATATCATGGCAAAACTCAGAGGTCGAAGAGAGACAGACAATATCATGACCAAAACTCAGAGGTCGAAGAGAGACAATATCATGGCCAAAACTCAGAGGTCGAAGAGAGACAGACAATATCATGGCCAAAACTCAGAGGTCGAAGAGAGACAATATAATGGCCAAAACTCAGAGGTCGAAGAGAGACAGACAATATCATGGCCAAAACTCAGAGGTCGAAGAGAGACAATATCATTGCCAAAACTCAGAGGTCGAAGAGGGACAGACAATATCATGGCCAAAACTCAGAGGTCGAAGAGGGACAGACAATATCATGACCAAAACTCAGAGGTCGAGAGAGACAGACAATATCATGGCCAAAACTCAGAGGTCGAAGAGAGACAGACAATATCATTGCCAAAAAAAAAAAAAAACGAAAAAGAAAAAAAGAAAATCAACGGTCTGTAAACACTACATCAAAAACTAAAAACAACACGAACTTCACCAAAACCTATAATGATACCAGGTGTTCTAGGATGATAAGAAGATTCTGATGTGAATGAATTTAACAGAAATAAACAAAGATCTACCATTGCTACCTAATTCTTCAATTAACAAAATTATCAAGATATGAATAAGACAACCACTGCCAAGATTCCTGACTTAGGACAGGCAAATGTAGCTGGGTTAAAAAAATCTTTTAAATTCCAGCACTTACCCCTTTTAAATCCATCAGTAGACCAACAACATGTAGATCTATAAAGAAACATACAATTCAAACTAGTACAAGATCAGCATTCAACTCTTAAATAAAGGTAAAGTATGAACCATAAAATATATACCAAGTTCAACATGTTAAACCGTATTAAATAATGCTCGCAGTTACTACATGCAAGCTCCAAGTGCTTAACCTAGTCGCAGTTACTGAATGCAAGCTCCAAGTGCTTAACCTAGTCGCAGTTACTGAATGCAAGCTCGAAGTGCTTAACCTAGTCGCAGTTACTGAATGCAAGCTCGAAGTGCTTAGCCTAGTCGCAGTTACTGAATGCATTTGCTCTTAAAATCATCTATTAATAATAGTGAAGCTTACCATTTAAAGAGGAATAACTCTAGTTCATATCTGTTTTCAACGCCAGTATTATTTAGTACTTTTATAGCTTACTATACGAGTTTGAGTTTTGCTCATTGTTTAATGTCATGCAGTATATATACATTGTAGCATAAGACAATGTGGTATGATTGGTAATGAGACAATTATCCGACAGAGTGCAAATGAAGCGGATTTAAGCAACTTAAGGTTTCCGTTTAATTGATATTCAACAATGAGCAATAAAAGGCCCCGACATGACAAAATGTGAAATAATTCAAACAAACAAAAAACAACGGCCTGATTTATAACAAAAGAATTTACGAAAACCAAATATGACAGACACAAACCAACGACAACCACTGACCTACAGGTTATTATATGCATGGTAACATAAAACAATGTGTTATGATTGACAATAAGATAACTATGAACAGAGTCTAAACGAAGCGGATTTAAGCAGATATAGGTCACCTTATGGTCTTCAACAATGAACAAAACCCATACCGTATAGTCAGATATATTAAAAGGCCCTGACATGACAAAATGTAAAATAATTCAAATGGGAAAAACACAACGGCTTGATTTATGACAAATCAATAAACAAAGAACAAGTATGAATAAAAAAAAAAGCAACCAACGACGACCAGTTTTAACGTTCAGGAGAAAAACAGCAACCAACGACGACCAGTTTTAACGTTCAGGAGAAAAAAAGGCAACCAACGACTTTTAGGTCACCTTATGGTCTTCAACAACGAACAGAATCCATACCGTATAGTCAGATATATTAAAAGGCCCTGACATGACAAAATGTAAAATAATTCAAATGGGAAAAAAAACAACGGCTTGATTTATGACACAAAATGAAAAAGTACATATTCACCGTTTGGAGTAGCGCCTGCATATAGATTATTTATCTCCCAGTTGATATGATATTTTAGCAGCACCTGCATATGGATTATATATCTCCCAGTTGATTTGATATTTTAGCAGCGCCTGATTATGGAGTATATATCTCACAGTTCAAATGATATTCCTGCAGCTCCTGTGCATTGATTACTAGTATATATCTCCCAGTTGATATGCCATTCTAGCAGCGCCTATATATGTAGTGTATATCTCCCATCTGATACGATATTATAGCAGCGCTTGTATATTTAGTAAATATATCCCATCTGATACGATATTCTAGCAGCGCCTGCATATGGATATACTAGTATATCTCCCAGTTTATACGATATTCTAACAGCGCATGCATATGGAGTACAATCTCCCATCTGATACGATATTCTAGCAGCGCCTGCCTATGGAGTATATATATCCCAGTTGATACGATATTCTAGGAGCGTCTTCAT
Source organism: Mytilus coruscus (assembly GCA_017311375.1). Lineage (NCBI taxonomy): Eukaryota > Metazoa > Mollusca > Bivalvia > Mytilida > Mytilidae > Mytilus > Mytilus coruscus. The sequence continues at coordinate 6,095,912 of CM029606.1, forward strand.
ATGGCCATGGATTATATAACTCCCAGTTGATATTATATTCTAGCAGCGTCTGTATATGGAGTATTTAATCCCTTTTGATACGATGTTCTAGCAGCGCCTATATATGGAGTATATATCTCCTTTTTGATATGATATTCTAGCAGCGTCTGTATATAAAGTATATATATATATCCCAGTTGATATGATATTCTAGCAGCGTCTGTATATGGAGTATATATCTCCCAGTTAATATGATATATTAGCAGCGCCTGTATATGGAGTATATATCTCCAAGTTGATACAATATTCCTACAGCTCCTGTAAAAAGATTACTAGTATATATAACATATGGTTTGATTTTTCTTGTTTCTCATTGGTTTATTTGGTCACGTGTTTTCCAATATATATTTTGTATTTTTTCACTATTTTGACATGTTGACTCGACATTACTATGTTTAGAAATGATATTGACGCCACGTTACTAAAAATATTAACATAAAGTCAATATCATTTCCAAAAATAGTAACATCGAGTCAATATCATCTCCAAAAATAGTAACATCGAGTCAATATCATTTTCAAACTTACGCTATGATTTACATATGTAATATATAAATTAAGGACTTTCACTCAGTCAATACGTTATATATGAACCTGTTTCACAAATATTGCTGACGGTATATTCCAGCAGCGCCTGTATATGGAGTATATTTCTCTCAGTTTATACGATATTCCAGCAGCGCCTGTATATGGAGTATATTTCTCTCAGTTTATACGATATTCCAGCAGCGTCTGTATATGGAGAAATAATATTAAACTTATAATACGAATTTATTGTAAAAATGGTATGATGTCGCTGACGGAATCGCTTTTCTTTATATGAAATTATCAGATTCTTTTTCTTTTTTGTTGTCTAAAAGAATTATTTTGTCTGAAAACTATGAAAATTTGTGTTTGCTAGCAACACAGATCCTTCATTTAAAACAATAACATGATAGGCTTTCGAGAATTATTTTGATTGACAACCACATTTCCTATGTATTCTATATATTCAGAGCTTCTAATGTTGTTAAGACACTTGTTGATTGTTGGAGAAGGAATTGTCTGTATATTCAGAGCTTCAATGTTTTTAAGACACTTGTTGATTGTTGGAGACGGCATGTCTATATATTCAGAGCTTCAATGTTTTTAAGACACTTGTTGATTGTTGGAGACGGCATGTCTATATATTAAGAGCTACAAATGTTGTTAAGACACTTGTTGATTGTTGGAGACGGAATGTCTATATATTCAGAGCTTCAAATGTTGTTAAGACACTTGTTGATTGTTGGAGACGGAATGTCTATATATTCATAGCTTCAAATGTTGTTAAGACACTTGTTGATTGTTGGAGACTGCATGTCTATATATTCAGAGCTACAAATGTTGTTAAGACACTTGTTGATTGTTGGAGACGACATGTCTATATATTCAGAACTTCAAATGTTGTTAAGACAATTGTTGATTGTTGGAGACGCCATCTTGACCCGTAAATGTCTTAATAATTTTTGTGTCGTTTGGTTGCTGTCTCATTGACAATTTATCTTATTAATTTTAGCTGTCTTGGATAATTGAATGATTTTTTTATTATTTGTTATATGCTTTGAGCTGGCTTTCAGTAACTACGAGTACTCTCAGTTTCTTTAATGCTTTGAGCTGGCTTTCAGTAACTACGAGTACTCTCAGTTTCTTTAATGCTTTGAGCTGGCTTTCAGTAACTACGAGTACTCTCAGTTTCTTTAATGCTTTGAGCTGGCTTTCAGTAACTACGAGTACTCTCAGTTTCTTTAATGCTTTGAGCTGGCTTTCAGTAACTACGAGTACTCTCAGTTTCTTTAATGCTTTTGTTTGTTGTTTTTGTGCTTTGTATCGATCTGATAAGTCAAGCAATTTTCAACTGATTCTTAAATTGTGTTCTTATGTTGTGCTGTTACACCACTGTCACATGTTAGGGATTTGATAGTGAGCCGGCAAAAATGTTTAACCCGGCCACATTCTGAATGTGTTTGTCCCAAGTCAGGAGCCTGAAATTCAGTGGTTGTCATTTGTTGCTGAATAGCATATTTGTTTTTTATTTGTTATTTTGTACATAAGCCAGGCCGACGTTTTTTTTTTCTCATTTTACATTTTGTCAGGTCGGGACCTTTTATATAGCTGGCAATACGGTATGGGTTATGAAGTTCAACAGTTGCAAGTAAATTATTTTTATATTGAGATACAGTGTTAAAACATTCCTACAGCTTAGCCATAGCACTGTGTTTAACCTAGAGTGTCCTTTGGAACTTGAATCGAAAATAAAGAAGATACAGTATAAATTCACCAGAACAAACACGCTCTCAACCGAAGATAATTAAGATAAAGTATAAATTCACCAGGACAAACACGCTTCCAACCGACAAAGGTGTTATCAAGGTACCTGCTACCAATATCAGCCGACAATGTTTCGACCTATTGACGAATGGTTTCTCTGTTCTATCAGCCGACAAAGCTTCGACCTATTGACGAATGTTTCTCTGTTCTATCAGCCGACAAAGCTTCGACCTATTGACGAATGTTTCTCTTTTTTATCGGAATTCAATGTTTCGACCTATTAACGAATGTTTCTCTATTTTATCGGCCGACAATGTTTTGACCTATTGACGAATGTTTCTCAATTGAAGCTTCCTTTGTCTTTTTCTTTTTACTTTTAGACTTCTGGAACGACTTGAAACTAATTTGACGAAACTTCATCCTGATATGCGAAAATCTGCCTCAAGTTTAGAAGAATCTATCAATTCGAAATCCTGCAATTATAAAATTATATCTGGTATGGATATATATAGTAAACATTGAATGCATACAGAAAAGTATTTTTCAAATAGGCGAAACATTAAATCCTGAAAATGTATCACATTAAGACAATATGGATGTCATTGATCTACTGCTGCAAAACAAAAATCACTTGAATAACAGCATTGTAAGTGATGTCAACACAGGCAGGTGTCACTGTGACTAGTAGAGTATGATTTGTCACAGGCAGGTGTCGCTGTGACTAGTAATTTATGATTTGTCCCTAATTTGCTTTAATTGCGGTTATATAAAATACTGCATACTGTGTGAAATCATGTTTTCTTTTATTTTCAAAATAAATGAATAAATAAAGAAATAGCTAAAGAGTTTCTATCACTTTCCCTATCATCGTGCACCCCACCCCCCTTTTTCACTTGCAGCGAACAACCTAATCAACGAAATTGCATCAATTAACCAACAGAATATCAATCAAAGTGATGCACAAGAACAGTATTTTTAAAGTTGGGTTATTTTAAGCCATAGGGTTAAACTACAAACCCATTTGTTTTGTGATTGATGTCGACAAATACATAAATGCATTACCTAACTGCACATGTGTTTGTAGGTAGAAACTAACATATCATTAGATGTTACAGAAGATCCCACCCAGTAAATATAAATATGACACAAAAACCCATAAAAATGATCTTGAAGCTATCAGTTCTAACTGATTTTGATTAAGGAATGCACACAGATTTCTCGTATGCTTAGTTTTAAAAAGCCATAGACTTAATATCGAAGTGAAATTTACACAAGATAGTAGTCGTAATAGAAAAATAAGAAGATATGGTATGATTGCCAATGAAACAACTTTCCACCAGAGACCAAATGACGGAGAAGTAAGCAATTACAGGTCATCGTACGGCCTTCAACAATGAGCAAAAGCCGTACCGCATGGTAAGCTATAAAAGGCACCGAAATAGAAAACATAAAACCATTCAAGCGTGAAAACTGACGGCCTGATTTAAGTTTTTATTTTAGCTAAAAAGACACATTATACATGTTCGTGTTTCATTAATGTCACACCACTTAGCACTTTTGTGCAGGTTATTATCTTACTTAATATGCGTAATAATATCTCTCTCTCTGTTATTTCAGTAACAATGTAAGTATCTTACTTCATAGGCGTAATAATATCTCTCTCTGTGTTATTTCAGTAACACTGTAAATATCTTACTTAATAGGCGTGATAATATATATCTCTGTGTTATTACAGTAACACTGTAAGTATCTTACTTAATAGGCGTAATAATATATATCTCTGTGTTATTTCAGTAACACTGTAAGTATCTTACTTAATAGGCGTAATAATATATATCTCTCTGTGTTAATTCAGTAACAATGTAAGTATCTTACTTAATAGGCGTAATAATATATCTCTGTGTTATTTCAGTAACACTGTAAATATCTTACTTAATAGGTGTAATAATATATCTCTGTGTTATTACAGTAACACTGTAAGTATCTTACTTAATATGCGTAATAATATATCTCTGTGTTATTTCAGTAACACTGTAAGTATCTTTCTTAATAGGCGTAATAATATATCTCTCTGTGTTATTTCAGTAACAATGTAAGTATCTTACTTAATACGTGTAATAATATATCTCTCTGCGCTATTTCTCTGCGTAATAATATATATCGCTCTGTGTTATTACAGTAACAATGTAAGTGTCGTTGACGTCTAAGAGGATTACTTTAGGACACTTACACAAAATGAATTGTCTCACCTACCGTAATATGTGTTTGATCAAATAGTACTTTCCATATTACATGTTATTCTTGTGTTTATTATATTAATATGATTATTAACATCTTATGTACGAAAGGTCAAAGGAAATAAATGCAGAGAGTTGAAACTTAATATTTGATGAGTAAATTCCTTGATATAAATCACACAGAAGACATACTACTCACATGTAAAGTTTTGTCTTTTAACGAATTTATCTGAGTTTTCATGTATTGTAACATTTTTTATTTTTTTTTATTTATTTATTTATTTTTATTTATTTTTTTTTTGGGGGCTTCTTCGTGAATAATGTGGAATTACTAAAGGTAATCTATTATCATTATCATTTTTAGGAGGGTGTTAATTCAAAAGAAATATGGAATATTTAAATGAAATAAAATTAATCGAGACATAAACAAATGATCGGGCCACAATGATAAAATGACAAGTGTTATATTCCTATTTTGGGTCTTCTGGTTATCGGGACTGCCTCACACAATTTATCTCTTATGTCGGAAAAGGTGGAACATATTTTTTAGCTATTAATGGTGACGTTAGATGTCGTCTGCCAGTGCAGTAGCATGGTCATGTAATAAAAATTGATTTGAAGAACAGTTTATTCGTCAACTCGTTACTTGTGCTTACCATAGTCCCCAGCCAAGTACACGATATGGTGGAGGATTTTAAAGATGATAAACTAGTTTACAGACATTGTTACGTTTCATAAAATTTTGAGGAGACGATCAGGTAACAAAATCCGTTTGGTGTATTAATAGGTGAGGACTGCCTCGCCATTCCTAATATTGTATACCAAGTCAGCGTATATAAAAGTCCGTTTGGTGAGGACTGCCTCGCCACATATTATTGGGTCATAATTTGTATAAAACACGTGTGAATATATCTGTATAAACATAAAGGAAGGATTACATAGTATTGGTGAGGATTGTCTCGCCACACGGGCCTATCATGTGAAATGAATACAAGTTTTACAGTTCCTTTTAACAATAATCTTGATGACGATACTTCCTCCGGTTTGAATGATAGTTTTATTGAGGAAAACGAATTTCCAGACCATGATCAATCCGAGTCCTCTGTTGTTATTGCACCAATAATTGATGCTGTTCCAACGCCGAGTAGCAAAGGCGAAACTACCCTCAACCGTTTAAAATAGCTACAGTCCCAAATACGCCTGTACCATTACCGAAATTTCCTAAATTGTTAACTATGGATAAATTGGCTAAATGTAGCACATTTTCGGGGTACCCACATGATAATGCTAAGCGGTTTTAGCAGAATTTGAATCTTATGCCCTACTTCACGACTTAGCCGAGCAGGACAAACGCCGAATAGCGGCTTTTCACTTACATCTGAAAGGACCCGCACTGACATGGTTCAATTCTTTAAGCGATGAGTCAAAACAATCTTGGCAGAATATTTATGTATTGTTTAAAGAAAATACATAAATTTTAATTTACATAGCGCCACTGTAATCATGGAAAGCGAATTATTTCAAAGTTTAATTTTGTCCCTGGTCAGTCGCTCGAGGATTATTATAGTCAGATACTAGAAAAGCACAAATTTTGCAAAAGCCAGACCATGAGGTAGTAGCTAAATTTATTAGTGGGCTTCCATATAAGATGTCATTTTTGTCCGTGCTGGCCAACCGGTTGACATTCAAAGTTCTTTAACAGCAGCTAAAATGGCCGAGGTATGTGGCTATCGCCAACATAATGATGTTGTTAATTCAATAAAACATAAGCAGCAACATCAGCATCTAGAACCACCCGAGAAAGCTTCAGAGCTAAGCGAAATGAAGGAGCAAATAAAGTTGCTTACAGATCTTGTTTCTAAAATGAATACTGGTCAGCAACCACATACAAGAAATGAAATGCCTCCAAACAATGCCATTCCCCGTCAGTCTAGGTTTGATAACGCAGAATGCAGAAAATGTAAAGGGTTGGGTCATTTCCAACGAGTATACAACTGGAACAGTGCCGGTCCATTCACAGCCGAACGCTCAGTGTCAGCTATGTCATCAGTTTGGGCACACCGCAGCCTTTTGTTTTACGCTTAGCGCTATAGCTCAGGAAACCAATTGAACCCAGCCGACAGGCACAGCCGTCCGGAGTTTCCTCAGTAAGTGCCGACGAGACTACTAACTCTCAATTTTGTATATGCAAGTTGTTTTGATCAGTTGAATGTAGCTGCACTTATAGACACAGGTAGCTCCATCAATGTTATTTCAAAGAACCTTTTTGATTCAATTTCTGATAAACTGAAAATTTCATTTGAGCAATTATCCGATCCTGAAATTAGACTAGCTAATAACGAAAAGATTAAAGTGTTCGGAACCGCAAAATTAAAAGCTATCATTCATGACCAGGAGCAAATTATTGATATTTACATTCTCCCAACTGTTTCACATCCGCTTATTTTGGGAACTGAATATTTACGGACTCATAAAGTATTGTTAGACTTCAGTGACTTTTCTTATGGTGTTAAGAACATACATGTCCAGACTACAAAGAAAATTTTTATTGAGCCAAACACTGAACTTTTGACGAATGGCAAAGTGCCAAATTTTGTAATGGTAGGGTTGCAAGGGTTGTGCTCGAATAGTCAATTTGCGTTACATCAGGGACTTATGATAGCGAAATCGCTTGTTGTTGTACCGCCTAATCACAGGGTTCCTATAAAGATATTGAATGCAAGTAACGTTCGTATTACACTGCCCAAAGGCAAAAATATTGCGGAATTTACTGTTTTATCAAATGATAATTCATATGTCAGGATGAGTGACAATACAGAAAGTTTTAAAGTACAAAATATAGAACTTGTGACTGAAAGCATTGATATTGTTGAAGGACAGAACGTTCCTTTCAACCCGAGTAAATCAGAAGATTCAAGTCTGAATATGGTTGCCGAATTTTGCAAAGAATTTCATTTATCCGAAGATTTGACTGAAAAACAACTGCTACAATTACAGCAATGTCTCTATGAAAATCGAGATTTGTTTGTCACGAAAGATAATCCAAATCTCGGATTTACATCTCTTATTGAACATAAAATAAATCTCAAACCAAATGCGGTATCGAAACATCAGAATCCATATAGGTTACCCCCGTATAAGCGTGAAATATTACGGGAACAATTGGACGATTTACTACGACAAGGTATCATTACACCCGTTAGTGAATCAGAGGAATTGCCAATCACCAGCCCCGTCGTTTTAGTAACAAAGCGCAGTGCAAATGCCGATAAAAAGGAATCGCAAAATTTTAGGTTCTGCTGCGATTTTCGTCATTTGAACGCTCAAACAGAGGATTTCAAGTATGTAATTCCAAATTTGCAAGAATTAACTGAATCTATGTCGGATTTGGTACCAAATTTTATAACATCAATTGATCTCTCCAGTGGATTTTTCCAAATGGGAATATCACCCGATTCAACTCGTTACACGGCTTTTAACACGTGCTTCGGCACATACAAATTTCAGAGATTACCGATGGGTCTGAAAACTGCCCCAAATACTTTTCAGCTTTTAATGGACAAGGTGCTCCATGGTTTGAAATTTAGGACATGCCTGTGTTACTTGGATGACGTCCTGCTCTGCTCGGAAACATTTGAGAAACACTTAAACGACTTGAACGAGATTTTCGAAAGATTTCGATCAGCAGGGTTAAAGTTAGGTGCAAAGAAGTGTTACTTTGCAAACAAGAAGTGCGTTTTTCTAGGTCATGATCTATCAAAGAACGGTATACGCCCTCCCAAGGACCGTATTCAGGCTATAACAGATTACCCGGAACCGAAAAATATTAAACAGCTCCGTCGTCTTATCGGCGTGTTCAACTGGTTTAGGAAATTTATTCCAAATTTCAGTGCCCTGATTTATCCACTTAATAGACTTTTGCAGAAAAATCAACGTTTTGAATGGAAAGCTGAGCAAAGAATGGCATTAAATGATTTGAAAACACGTCTCGTTAACTCTGAAATATTAAGTTTTCCGTCTTTTGACCTACCTTTTCGGTTGGCAGTAGATACGTCTTCTCGAGGCATTGGATATATGCTTTACCAAAAAGATTCACAAATTAGTAAACCGAAAATAATCCGTTTTGGTTCAAAATCTCTAAAGCCTTGGCAACAATCATATGGACCGACAAAGTTGGAACTCTTAGGCATGGTGGCGAGCGTACTAGATTGTGCCGATTATTTAAGGGTGTTAAATTCATAGTCGAGTGTGACCACCAGGCGCTTCAACCTCTTTTCAGAAACAATTTAAAGGGGCCATATATGAAAGATGGCTTGCCGTTTTACAACAATTTTCATTCGTAATTGAGTACAAACCTGCTGAGCAGATGCAGGTTGCGGACGCTTTATCTCGCTGTGAAAACCCACATAGTTTACAAGCTGAAAGCCCAACGGAAGAAGATCCTTATTTCCGTATATAACTGATGAAGTCGGAGAAATTGAATTACCAGGGGTCAAAACTTTGCGGAATTATTTAAACATCAGAAATCTACGTCTAATGATATGTCCGACAACGATATTGTACATACTGGAAAGGAAATACCGATAGTTCAAGTATTATTTTGCGACAAAATCAGGACCCATATGACGCAGACACTGATGAGCCTACGTCCACGGAAAACAAAAAGAACGTTACCAGGAAACGCAATATCAAAAATAAGACTACAAGTGACAGTGCTAAAAGTGCAAATTCTGCAGAGTCAACAAATGAGGAAAAAACTGACGATCAGAAACATATTGATTTGTGTAACGGCGTAAAGGACATGGCAAAAGTCAAAATGAACAACGAAATGATTTTGAATATAAACATATTATTGCTTATTTGGAAGACAACCAACTCCTCTGTCTCAAAAACATGCTCGGCGCATACTACTAGAAGCTCCGGATTATATATTGATACGTGGTGTACTGTATCGTAATAGAAAAGCTAAATCCGATCGAAATAAGAGCAAGTCCGCCTATCAGTTAGCTGTTCCTCACAAAATGATCGATATGATATTGTTTATGATTCATGATTCGCCGCTAGGTGGTCATAGCGGTATTCAAAATACGCTGGATCGTTTGAGAGATGATTTTATTTTCCTAGGATGGGGAAAATTGTTACAGATTATGTTGCGTCATGTCATGACTGTCAATCCAGAAAAGTTACGAATCTAAAAACAAAAGCCAAGATTGTTCCGTATCGTACACCAAGTGAGCCATTTCAGGTATGGCAAGTTGATTTGTTTGGGCCGCTCAAAACATCTCCGAACGGAAACCAATATTTATTTACTGCAAGCGATATGTTCTCAAAATATCTATTTGTATTGCCTATTCGGAATAAGGATATGCTTACTGTTTCAAATGCAGTATTTAGTCTAGTATCTCAATTTGGAGTATGTGAAACACTGATTTCAGACCAAGGTTCTGAGTTTATAGGAAGTTGTACACAAGAAGTATGTAAAATGTTTGGTGTTCATCAGGATTTTATACCGAGTTTTGTGCATCATTGCCTCGGGCTATGCGAAAGAACGCACAGAACACTAGCGGAACGCATTACCCCATATATCGAAAAATGGAAAGAATGGGAATTCATATTACCGGCTGTTGTGTTTTCAATCAATGCGTCAATCAATCAAAGTACAAAGTATTCCCTTTGAAGTTTTATATGGTAAGAGACCTGCTTTCCCGTTATCCGCATTTCCGTCAACAGATTTAAATAATATACCCGCCGATACAAAATCATACATTGTGGCACAACAGAAGCGTCTCGACACAATTCGAACTTCAGTGAAAGAACATTCTATTGCGGCACAAGATAGGATGGAAAAGCGACAAATGCAAAACAAATGAATTAGAATTATCAGTTGGCGACTACGTATATTTGCAAATTGAGCAACAGGGACAAGGAAAAAAATTCAAACCAACATACGATGGTCCATTTGTAGTCACGAACATACCGAGCGAACATTTAATACTTTTGCGGGATCCAAACGGAAAACGTAAATTCAAACAACCAGTACACATCAATCGATTAAAACTTGCCAATATCCGGGAACCTAACCCTAAACCCTATTTTCGAAGGGACCGCACATCTAGCTCATCTCACAGTACGACAGAAGCTGAAGTGTCTCAGTCCGATATTTTGTCAGCATCACAAGGCAACGATAATTCGGATGAACTTAATTCGCAGCATGCAAATGAACTTAGACGTCCTTGTAGACAAATTCGTTTACCTGCACGATATCAAGATTCTAATTTTACAAATTTAGATTCTGTTGCATCGGAAACAGACAATGGTGATGTTTTAAAGTCAAACGTCTTTTGACGAAAAAGCGAAATAAGGGAGGATTTCTATATCTAGTGAAAAAAGTCGGTGAACCCTCTGAAAACGCAGAGTGGCTTACAGGTTCACAATTACCGCAGAAAGCTCAGGAACTTATGCTTAAACGACCACCTCCTTTAATTGAATGAAGACTATAAAGTCAACATATGTTAGATTGCGCTATGTGTAAATAATTTGTATCAAAGATGTATTTTCATTGAAATTTACTGTGTTTTGGTGATAATTGTATCGCCAATGAAATAATAAGTATACTATTATGCTGGCGTACAGTCAGAGAGAAAATCCCGTTGTTATAAGACATTGGTTTCCGTTTTGTTTGGTGATAATTGTATCGCCAATATTAAAATAAGTGTTCAATTATGTTGTGGTACAGTCAGAGAGAAAATCCCGTTGTTATATATATAAGACATTGGTTTCCGTTTTTGTTTGGTGATAATTGTATCGCCAATAATTAAATAAGTGTTCAATTATACTGGTGTACAGTCAGAAAGAAAATCCCGTTGTAATAAGACTTTAGTTTCCGTTTTTGTTTGGTGATAATTGTATCGCCTATATTATGTTCAAATAAGTGTTCAATTATGATGGATTATAGTCAGAGAGAAAATCCCGTCGTTAAGACATTAGTTTTAGTTTTATTGGTGACGATTGCGTGTTCACGATATATATCATGTATATGAAAAGAAGACTGCGTTAAGCTACAACTACCATTATGCCGATATTTTATTACATTATACTAACTGAATTTTTGTCAACCAAATTTACTTGCATTTAACACATATATTGTGGAATATAAAATTGTGCTTGGTACTTAAGTTCGTGTGCGAGTTAGACATAAAATCTACTGTTTCATATGATAATGTTGATCTTGTATGTGTGTGTGATTGTGAGTGATGTGTTCGTGTCTGGCTGTAAGCTTTTGTAGTTTGATATTTTCATTTGAAGTCAATTTAAGAGTATAGATCTCTACTAATTTCACAAAATAGGAACGTAAAGTTACCATTGCAAAATATACAATATCATGAGTATTGACACATACATTTTATTATTATCCATAGACATGTATGCTTATTTAAGCAATAATAGCAAGAAATGGTATGAAATGTCTCAGAGTATACTTCAGTATGAAAGTAGAAATATATAATGGATTAAGGAAGAAAGCAGTCTTTTAAACTATATTGTAATGTGTTCGGCACTTCCGTTAACCAGACAAAATTTTCCAAATTTTATTATTTGGGGCGGGGATGTTATATTCCTATTTTGGGTCTTCTGGTTATCGGGACTGCCTCACACAATTTATCTCTTATGTCGGAAAAGGTGGAACATATTTTTTTAGCTATTAATGGTGACGTTAGTTGTCGTCTGCCAGTGCAGTAGCATGGTCATGTAATAAAAATTGATTTGAAGAACAGTTTATTCGTCAACTCGTTACTTGTGCTTACCATAGTCCCCCAGCCAAGTACACGATACAAGACAAGTCATGATAAAATGCATAAGTAAACTTGAAGTGACCAAGCCGGGATTTCTGTGTAATTGAAGTTCAAACGAAGTCATAATCAGTCAGACTAACTCATAAAGCAATGAATATTAGGCCAAGCTAAACATATTAAATACACATTTCAATTAACTAAAGAGGGAAATGTAATGTGTTATACTAAAATATATGGTTGATACTGGAAGATATATTTGATAAAGATAGTTATACCTACTGCCCCTTTACGGATAATTATAATATTTTACGAATCACTTATTATGATTAAAATGTATAATTCTATTTATTATTAAAACAATCAAAGTTTAAATGTAAGAAGCCCTGTCATACAGATGGCCATTTACAACTGAAGATATCTTTTACACTATTCGTTCTATGACTTTTCACGTTAGTTAACCAAAACACAGTAGTCGCTAAATTTCAAATTGAACAGTTTTACAGTAAAGAGAAAAAAGTTGCAATTCCTACGAATTTTTCCAACGAAAATTAGATAATTTGTCCTATTGCAGAGAATTATACCGATAATGAGTTATTGTTCATCGTTCATCTCTGTTCATTCACACGTATATATAGCTAGTCCAGAATATGCATGAACTATTTGCCACTGGACGATAATTAAGCATTAATCATCCATTCATAAGATCTTTAATATAACACTTTAATGTTTAAAAATATGTTTATATGATATTGATTGTAGTGAATATATCATTAAATTTAAGAATACTAACATTTGTACAACAATAGTGTGGTAAATATTTATATCGTTCTTTTAAAAAAAAAGGACAAGACATTACATCATGGAATTCTTCGCCGATGTCAGCAGATTCACAGGTGATATGATTTAAGAAAAATAATCTATAGTTTTACATACCTTGAGGAAATTTCTTAAAGTAACTATCTTACTAAGTATATACTAAAGTCTTCTGTTGCGATATTGATGATTTTGTTTATCGTATTATGAAAGTTTTAATGAAGAGCAGAAGTTTGGCTGTACATGTAGAAAACTTATTTCAAACGGAATAGCACATCCTAAATTTTACAGTAATGTTGTTTACTGAGCCCGGAAATTTAGATACGATCTCGGCAAACTTATCAATCCTTTAAACAAACTTATTCTAAAAGGTTTTTCATTCAAAACTGTAACTTCATCTTTGAAAATTGTTTTTATTGGTATAATTATTGATTTTGTTATCAGTAAATTAAAACCATACTAAATATTACACATATGTACTTTCACGGTACTACAATCTGTCGATACCTATATTTTGGCATTGCACAAGGTCATGTTTTTCTTTGACAGTTAATGACGTCTTTAAAATAAATCCGTTGGATGTTGGATGTGTACTGATTGATTTTTCAGTCTTATATATATGATTCTTTTATAATTTGTTATTGGCTTTGAACTAGCTGTCAGTGATGCGAGTACTCTCAGATCTGTACTTGGTGCCTTTTTGTTGTTAGGGATGAGGGATGGATAAATAGTATCTAGACACATTATACTGATTAGTACTAGACCGACACGCAGACTTTTAACGTGCTAGTGAACAAGGTAACAGTCTACAGGTAGACATGTCATCCTATCTGGACACATTATTCTGATTAGTACTAGACCGACATATATAAAAATATTTATAAGATATCTTATATAAAAATATTTATAAGATATCTTATATAAAAAGTATTCATAAGATATCTTATATACTTTATAAGATAGCTTATAAACTTTAGAAGATATCTTATGATATCTTATCAAAACTAGATGATATAAGATATCTCGAAGTAAGAATAAATAGAAAACGGCTTGCCATATGTTTCTGCACCAAGTCAGACTATGTTAAATATGTGTTGTTCGTTGTTGTTTATCTTTGTCTTTGTTTTTGTAACTGGTTTAACCCCAATCAATGCTGTGCCTGTACCATGTCAGGCTATGTTAACCATGTGTTGCTCGTTGTTGTTCATTTTGTTTTATGGCTAGTTTTAACCCACTATATGTTATTTCTGTACAAAGGCAGAACATGTTAGCTATGTGTTGTTCGTTGTTGGTTATCTTTATGTGTATATCCATTGTCCGAAGAATCGGGTGTTGGAAGTTGGGTGTTTATGGTAAATCATTTTATCTATTGTCCGAAAAGTCGGATGTTGGAAGTTGGATTTTATGGTAAATCCTGATATCTATTGTCCGAAGAGACTGGTGTTGGAAGTTGGGGTGTTTATGGTAAATCCTGTTATATATTGCTCAAAGATACTGGTCTTGGAAGTTGGATGTTTTGGTAAATCCTATTTATAAGTTATGTTTAAGGGTGTCTTCGTCGAGGTAGGGGCCTCGGTGGCCGAGTGGTCTAAGTAGTTACTACTGTAATCACTAGCCAGTCAACACTGAGGTTGTGAGTTCGAACCCCGCTCGTGCGGGTGCACTCGACTCAATCTTAATTGACTAGGATTGTCAGTTTTCCTATCGAAGGTCGGTGGTTTTCTCCGGGCACCCGGCTTCCTCCACCAATAAAACTGACCGCCACGAAATAATCCAAAAGCGGTGCTTAAAAGTGGCGTTAAAACACCAAAATCAAATCAGTCTTCGTCGAGGTCCGCGTTCGTTTGTTATAAATAAACGAGGCCTGGAATGGCGTTATTTTCAAATCGTTATTCGTAGTAGAAACTTCGTAAAGGATAATATTTTGAATCGTTTAAAATGACAGACGTAGCAGCACCAGCACCAGCTAAATCACCAAAGAAAAAGGTAACAGCCAAGCCAAAGAAGCCTTCAGCACATCCTAAATACAGCGAAATGATTGTGAAAGCTATCGCCGCTTTGAAAAAACGTGGAGGTTCCTCAAGGCAAGCAATTTTGAAGTACATCATGGCCAACTTCAACGTTGGAAAAGATGCCAAGTCAGTAAACGCTCATTTAAAACTTGCACTCAGAGCCGGAGTTAAGAACAACAGTTTGAAGCAGTCCAAGGGAACTGGAGCATCCGGATCTTTCCGAATTGGAGAGTCAAAACAAGCTAAAAAGAAGCCAACAAAGGCAAAGAAAGCAGCTAAACCTAAGGCCGCCAAGCCTAAGAAGGCAAAGAGCACACCTAAGAAAAGAAGGCAGCCAAGCCTAAAGCTAAGAAACCAGCAGCAAAGAAAGCAGCCAAGCAAAAGAAGGCAGCCAAGTCACCAGCTAAAAAGAAGGCAGCCAAACCAATATCCAAGAAGACACCAAAGAAGAAGTAAACTGCTCCAGACTTCAGTCTGCAGATAGAGGCTATTCAGCCACCAAAAGCCCTTTTAAGGGCTACCCAACTTGTTCAAAAGAATCTACAACTGTTGTACATTAGTTATCAAACTAAATATAGCTAGGCCCTACCCTGCCCTTTTCTTTTCTCTTCACTTTGCACTGTTCTTTGAAAAAAATTTCAGTCAAATTATTTCCATTTTTGCTTCATTTCACTCCTTAAGAGTATACTATTTCTAATATTTATGCAGTTGCCTTTTGGGAAAATTATTTTTAGTAAGGAAATATTAAAGATATACCATTTTACTTTCACGCACATATTTTAAAATTCTTTCAAAACAATATTCGATTAAAATACAACCTAAGAATAAAGTAAGTGATCGTTTTTATTTATTCTTTTCTTGGGGGATCACACATTTAAACTTCAACCGAATAAATCATTTTCTCATTATGTGATTTTTTCTCCCTTATTCATGTTCAACTTCTTGACTGAAATTTTTAGAGGACTTTTCTACACGTATGCAATGTCAAAGGTTGGCCGTCTATTTCATATCAACTAGTCAATGGGAGGTAACTCTAAATTAAACTCAGTACTATTTTCGGTACTAATATACTGTAAAAATGTGCTGATTATGTGACGTCCATTTTCACTGAACTAGTACACAATTTTATTTAGGGGCCAGCTGAGGACCACCTCCGGGTGCGTGATTTTCTCGCTGCGTTAAAGACCCATTGGTGGCCTTCGGCTGTTGTCTCTTTGACATATTCCCCATTTCCATTCTCAATTTTACAATACAAAAGATGTATAGATATATTGTCAACATACAAGTAAACAAATAGAAAATGAATGCAGTGACGTTTGTTATTTTTTTTTTTTTTGGTCAAAATTACTGCAATTGTGTATTAAAAGTTAGCAGGAAACTCTAAAGTATGGAGGTTTTTGTTAAACATTTAACAGTTCTGCAATTATTTTTCATTTCATTACATGCAAATAAATATAGTGCGAGTGTACTTACATTCATATATCATCAGTCTTTTGTGTTTGGACTCGCTTTTCATCGTGGTTCTATCGTCGTAGATGTGTGTTTGAGGATGGTGGAGAGTAAAAGGGCGTTCATGTTATTGACGATAGCTGATTATGTAACCATATTTATACTTTTCTTCACCTCTCGAATTCTCTTTGTTTTACTCGTGTATGAAATAAATGCACCTACATGCTTTTATGTTTCTTTCAAATGGGTTGTCCTGTTTGTTTTCTCTTCTTTTCTCTCTCTGTTTTTAGTGTTTTGACGACTTGTCTGCGTCTTTGTTATGTCATTTTAATCTGTTCAAAGCACGCGAGATGAATAAACCAGAAACAATACAGTGACGTCACATACGTAGCATGTCCACTGTTATGAACTAAAACAAGGATGGACGGACATTTGTACAAAAGGTAAGAAAAGGGTTTATTTCTTTGATAACATGTATCATGCATTTTAAAGAATTGTTCACGAAATTGTAGGATTCGAATATAACAGAAGATGTGTTTCATATTTTTCATGTTGGGGCTTTTATAGCCGACTATACAGTATGGGTTTTTCTCATTGTTGAAGGCCGTACGGTTTCCTATATATAATTAATTACATCCATTCATTTGAACTTTGGTGGATAGTTGTCTCATTTGCAATCATACCACATCTCCTTATTTTCATGTTGAAATGACAGCAACTTCACGACATAGAAAACATAGTCTACTAGTATATACAGACAACGTGTGACTGACAGTATTAAATGCGCTTATTTGTGTATACATTGAGAAACGTTTGTTGCTGCCGTTTTCAATTAAGACTACCCCAACCCCGGACAGCAAACACACCTCTTTTCGCCAAGATATTTTCCTTCATTTGTGATAAATACTTTATATTGAGACAGAGAAAGGGCGTTTAATGTCAATGTGAAAAGAATAGCTTCAAATATGATAATTCATAAAACATTTAAAGAAGAAAATAAAAAGGAGACAGAAAGAAATAAAAGCCCAAGAATGAAAGAATGAAATATTTGATTATAGATTAAGTCCTCTATTGAAAATATAAAATCTATCGATCTGGTGTTGTTGGGTTTCTGTCCCAAGGAACATGCCAAACTTGTCCTGTTATTTACCTTTCTAACTATAGCTGCAAAGAGGGTTAGGATTCACGTTTGATAGAAATTGATTCTTTTTTCTGGATTTGATACGACTAAGAGAGAACTAAAAGAAAAGTTTTAAATTTCTACTGGTTGTCAACATCATGAGGTTGGTCCTAACATGTAGAAAATAGTTCCATCATGCTGGGAATAAAAGACGACCTAAATAGTACTTTGGATTTACTATTAAAGTGTGTTTTCTATTCATAAACAACTAAATTTCGTGTCAAACAATTACCCCCACCAAAAAAAAAAAAACAAAAACCTCCACAAAATGAAAAAGAAACAGAAAAAAGGTTTACAAATTAAGAAAAAAAAAAACAACCACAGCATGTTGAAACTTGTACTGACATCCTAGAGAACCCTATTTATTTATTTTTTAACGGAAAATATCTTTTCTTCATTTCAATCTTGGTTTGGGATTCTTTTACATTAAATCTGCTTGTTAATGTTGCAATAGGTAACAAATATTTCAGTCCAACTATCACTCATTGAAAATTTATACACCCCTTTTCCTCGGGATTTTTTTTTTTTTGGGGTGTTCAGTTAAATACAGTGGAGACTATTTTTGCCCCAAGTCTAATGGTTAACATTGATGTGATTTTTGTCTTTCTGTCTCTTTTGAATCGTCCGTGTGTATGCTGCTTCACCCGGTACCGATTCTGGTCTTATACTTGCCTAGCCTATATAGGAAAAATGCATATTTATGGCCAGAGTCTTCACCGTGACACCCCTTTTTGTAAAGATAGATGAACCTTTGTAATTGTTAATTTAGATGCAAATGATGTGTACAACTTTCGAATTATAAAATACAAGAATCTTGGGTTTGGTTGGTATTTTTGTATTGAAACTTTCAGGTGGCCAGTTCGAGCACGGACCATCGTTTATTGATAATAAAATAATTAATTACATATATTTTTGAAAAATATGATATATTTAACAAGACATATTCGAGTTTTCGGCCACGAAGTGCTCAAATTTTACATGCAAATGGAAATAAAAGCAGAGACGCATCATACAGCACAGTTTTCTAGTGCCTCAGATCCACTGAACATAAAGTCGCTCTCTGAAAAGTTCCCAAATCTAGATTAAATTAAACGACATTTCAAATACATATTCTAGATATTGGTTTTATTCATTCGAATCTAGAATGTCTGTGAAATTTCGCTCAGGTTGAATAAAAGTGTTTTTTGAAGTTTTCGTAAAAATTTACAACCAAACAATGGCTCGTGAACTTTTTGTGTGTTTCCCTCCAGCTGAAAACAAACTTATTACGACGAGTAACATACGTCCAGTGAATAAAAACCGAAAGAAACCCGTAGAGAAATGATATTTCTTCCGCTGCACAATTTTACGACGGTAGAATATTTTTCTATTGAGAAAAACTCGTAAATTTTCTGTCAACATACCTGCGAAGACAAATCAGTCGGTTCTACTTTAACTATTAATATCTTTCTACTGTGTTCATTGAAAATACACATTTTATCTAACCTGCAAGATTAATGACTGTTGAGCAATTTGATATGCTATATTATGTGAATCTTTTTATAGAACTATACTAAAAATTATCATAAAAGTCTTTGAAGAAGCACATAATCATTTTACCGAGATCGCGTAATGGATTTTACAAGTTATTTTTAAGGGTGTCTTCGTCGAGGTCCGCGTTCGTCTGTTATAAATAAACGAGGCCTGGAATGGCGTTATTTTCAAATCGTTATTCGTAGTATAAACTTCGTAAAGGATAATATTTTGAAACGTTCAAAATGGCAGACGTAGCAGCACCAGCACCAGCACCAGCTAAATCACCAAAGAAAAGGCAGCTGCTGCCAAAGAAGCCTTCAGCACATCCTAAATACAGCGAGATGATTGGGAAAGCTATCGCCGCTTTGAAAGAACGTGGAGGTTCCTCAAGGCAAGCAATTTTGAAGTACATCATGGCCAACTTCAACGTCGGAAAAGATGCCAAGTCAGTAAACGCTCATTTAAAACTTGCACTCAGAGCCGGAGTTAAGAACAACAGTTTGAAGCAGTCCAAGGAACTGCAGCATCCGGATCTTTCAGAATTGGAGAGGCAAAACAAGCTAAAAGAAGCCAACAAAGGCAAAGAAAGCAGCTAAACCTAAGGCCGCCAAGCCTAAGAAGGCAAAGAGCACACATAAGAAAAGAAGGCAGCAAAGAAACCAGCTGGAGAGAAAAGGCAGCCAAGCCTAAAGCTAAGAAACCAGCAGCAAAGAAAGCAGCCAAGCCAAAGAAGGCAGCCAAGTCACCAGCTAAAAAGAAGGCAGCCAAACCAAAAGCCAAGAAGACACCAAAGAAGAAGTAAACTGTTCCAGACTTCAGTCTGCAGAGGCTATTTGCTTCTGTTTCTTTCAAATGGGTTATCCTGTTTGTTTTTCTCTTCTTTTTTTCTCTCTGTTTTTTAGTGTATGACGACTTGACTGTATCTTTGTTATGTCATTTTAATCTCTCCAAAGGACACGAGGTGAATAAACCCGAAACATTACAGTGACGTCACATGTGTCTACTGTGATGAACAGAAACAAGGATGGACGGACAGTTGTACTAAAAGTAAGAAAAAGTTAATTTCTTTGATGACAGGTATCGTGAATTGTAGATTTACGGTATAGGTTTTTTCTCTCATTTTTGAAGACCATACGGTTGTCTATAATTGCTTACATCCACTTCATTTGAACTATGGTGGATAGTTGTCTCATTGGCAATCATACCACACCTCCTTACTTTCATATTACAATGACAGCAACTTAACGACACAGACAAACATAGTCTACTAGTATACATTGAGAAACGTCTATTGCTGTTTGTAGTTTTGCATGAAATATTAAGTAAAGGGATGAAATTACATGTTAAATTTTAAATTTACATAGAATTGTCAATATTTTGAGTTAGAGGTGGTAAACGTTTCTTTAATTTTGATATTATTTGTCCTAATAGTAGTACACTACATTGTAAAAATCTTTTTGAGATAGAGCAGGTGCAATTTTTTTTAAATTGAATTAGTTGTCTAAAAGAAATGCACTACGAAATCACTGTTTTCTCGGGCCAAGTCAACAATTGTAAATTGAATTGTTCTCTGTTCCAAGCAAAGTTTGTCACTTTTCAAAAGTCCAGTCACTGCACATGGGCTCGGGAAAGGTTTTAAATCAAGAGCAGTGAGTTATATCGAACAATTAGCAAAGATTACTAGAATGATTTGTTGTTTTTTAAATGTACCGTGCAAGACAAGCCAAAATATGACTGTCATCGCATTAGATTAGCTTGTTCCGTTCACATTATTTAATTTTCTTTTACAGTTATCAGAGATAAAATCTTAATAGTCATTTGTTTACTAAAGGATAACAAAAAAAGAAATGTATCCTCTACTTCATTTATAGTGAGCATTAGTACAAATACCGCTCTGATTAAGTATACCTTCCATGAGGTCGTGAATGGGGTTCACAGAATAGAGTAAAATGGGCTTAAAAATAGAAAAATAGTGAAAATGGGCAACAACAAAAATAAGAATAGAGAATAACCGCGGACTAATATATAAAGAATAACTGCAAAAAATAAATAATTGGGTAAATATATACTGATTAGAAAAGCAACTATTTGCAGATAACAATAAGCAAGTAATTACAGAATAGACATTATTTTTAAAAATATACAGAATTATTAATGAGCGAACAAAATGAAGAATATAATGTAAATTAAGGAACCCCAATCAATACACTGTTCTATCAACTATACTATCAAGTATGTGAGCGGGGATGCGAGTCATTGATTATGTCTGCTCAAATTTAGGTTTTTTTCTAGACCAAAACTTGTTTTTAAATAAAATGTATGTTCTTAGTTTTCCGAGATGGAATCTTAAAAAAACATGTTGGGAGAGGGGATAACCCCTCCCTTGAGTCCAGCGTACGCCACAAAAAATGACAGCGGGTCTGCAATAAAAATTAGAAACGGAGTCCAGCGAACCCGTTAATTTTAATATCGGTATTGCGTGCCGGACTCGCATGTAGAAATCTCACGTACACTTAAAAGTTCAAATGTCGAAGTATGTGTTACACCATTCAAAGATCAACAAGGGGTATTACAAGTTACAACAATGGGTAACACAAGTTACAACAAGGGGTAATACAAGTTACAATAAGGGAATACAAGTTACAATAAGGGGTAATACAAGTTACAACAAGGGGTAATACAAGTTACAATAAGGGAATACAAGTTACAATAAGGGGTAATACAAGTTACAACAAGGGGTAATACAAGTTACAATAAGTATTGGAGACATACAGACACGAAACAACTGTGATCAACTGTAAATACATTACACAATATTCACCGATTGAGTATGTACGTGTTAAACATGTCATATTCGTGGGTGTTCTGTTAGGCGCGGCAGTCCGGGCCAGGGGCGGATCCAGGATTTGCGATTAGGAAGGGCGCAACATATAATTTACGCCGAGCGGAGCGAGTTGCGAAATTATTTGGGGTCTTAAGAAAAAAATATCTAGGATTTTAGTTTAATGGGGAAGTTTTATGCATATCAATCCTCTGTTGGGAACACCCAAAAACAGTTATAATGTAAATTATGACAAAATAAGACGTTGGGGACATTTTGTAGGACTTCGACTGAATGATAAAATTTAAAAATGAAGTAGCTACCTCACCTTATATAATATGTAGACATAGTTTTAAACCCAAGTTTATGAAAAGTGCAATGAAAAAACATTTTAATCAATAAACGAAAAACACTGCCGTCGTTATTTTTTACCAATTACGCAATCACACGGGTGTCATTCGGTTTATCGAGAGAAATTATCGTGAAAGAATACCTAACGGTGGTCAAGAATTGCGATCAGATCGTGAAAGATCAGGTACCGGATCGTGAATGTAATTAATTGAAATTTTACATCAAAACCTTTGAAAAATCTGTTGTATTTTCAAAACGGGGAACAAATTCTTAAAAAAATTATGTCTGTCAAAATGATTCAATTTTCTCAATATTACTGTGCAGAATGATAAATAAAATATGCAGTACTTTAGGAGAAAACACAAAAGGCAGATTGCTCCTCGACATTTCAATGACATTAAATATGTAAACAAACAAGATTTTTTGTCATAATTCGAATGACTAAACAACTTTTCTTTGCAAAATGTCATTCCATTTTAAGGATTCAAATGGTTCTTACAGTTATTTTGTGTTAGTATAGTCAGAAATTTAGCAAAAATGGAAATATTTACAAAAAACTTATTTTTTGGATCGTGAAAGATCGAGTACCGCTTTTTGAAGATCGTGAAAAGAATCGTGAAAGATCTGATGCTACGATAACGTTCAACTCCTTATTTAGTAATTTTATATTTTAAATTGATATAGCAAATATTTGATTTGCATGACTCATTCCAGTTCTCTTTTGTTGGTGAATCATTTAATGCCATTGGAACTGGATTGAATTGAATTGAATTGATTATCTTATAATACCAAGCCGACTAAGTGCCTTATAGCAATATCAGTCCTATTTTCCATCCTTCAAAAGTTTTGATTTCCTGTTGAAATTCAAGATTGAGAATAGAACCTAATTTGCTAAATTACAGTTCAAGCTGGGCATCATGCACAGTCGATTGCTGGGTAATAAATAATAATAATAATATCTTTATTTAGAGAGAGCAACTCATTTGGATTATACCAATTTTCAATAAGGCTCTCTTAATACAATAATAATTACATTAAAAAATAAACAATACATATTCAATAATAATGATAAATAAAGATGCAATACAATTTAAGTACAATAAACAATTATTACATGACATTACAGTACAAATATCATGGTAATGTTAAAAGTACATAGATTTGTAGTTATGTTTAAATTATAATACTGTGTTTGATTTTAAATTATATTAGGAAGAGCATTCCATACTTTTAGTCCATTGTACGAGAAACTAGACTTATGCAACTCTGTTTTTGGTTTTGGAATTATAAAATTATCTGAAGACGAAAATCTCGTATTGTATTTTTGGTTTGCAGAAGCTGATAAAGCCTTGGGCTAATAGGGATATAGATAATTTATGTAAAAAAACAACGTAAAGCCTACAACAAAGCTAAAAAATCTGGTAAACAAGATCATAAAGATAAATATAAAAAAACAAAAGCTACTGCACAAAGGGAAATAAGAAGAGCTCAGAGTACCTACATGCAAGACATAATTAGCCCCCAGTTAGAGGAAAAACCTAAATCTTTCTGGCAATTCATAAAAAGTAAAAAAACAGAAACATCTGGAGTTTCACCATTAAAAGGAAAGGACGGTTTATTATACAGCGACTCAAATACACAAGCTATAACATCCTAAATGAACAATTCAAAAGTGCTTTCACTACCGAAGATACATCCTCCATGCCAAATAAAGGTATAAGTCCCCATCCCACCATGCCAGACATATATATTAATAATAACGGTTTATTAAAGTCACTTAAAGTAAAACTTAAATCCCCATAAAGCCACTTGCCCTGATAATCTGACAGCATATTTTTTACATAATTTTGCAGAAGAACTGTCTCCATGCTTTGACATTCTTTTCCAATTATCAATTGATACTGGTAAAATTCAACTGATTGGAAGCAGGCTAATGTTGTATCCATATTTTAAAAGGTGACAAGCATTACGCTATTAATTATAGACCAGTTTCATTAACTGCAATATGTTGTAAAATTCTGGAACATATTTTAACAAACAACATCAGAAAACATCTCACAAATAATAATATATTAAAAGACAGTCAACATGGGTTTAGGAGTAAAAGGTCTTGCGAGACCCAACTAATTATCAGTATACAAGACCTAGCAAAATCATTGGCAAATGGTAATCAAATAGATGTTATACTTTTAGATTTTTCTAAAGCATTTGATAAAGTCCCCCATCAAAGATTAGCTCAAAAATTTGATTTTTACGGTATTAGGAATCAAAACTTAAATTGGATAAATGATTGTTTAGCTGACAGGCAACAGCAGGTACTCTTAAATGGTGTTAAATCTTCTAAATTAGCTGTTGACTCTGGTGTCCCTCAGGGAACAGTATTAGGCCCAACATTATTTTTGCTATTTATTAATGACTTACCAGAACATGTAGCTTGCAATACAAGACTTTTGAAGATGACTGCTTATTATATAGAAATGTAAATAATAATTCTGATACACAATTACTTCAAAAGATTTATCTAGTTTAGTACAATGGGAAGAGGACTGGCAAATGAATTTTAATTCTGAAAAGTGTTACGTAATACATATCTCTAAAAAAATTCACCCTTCCACTTTTGATTTTACATTGCACAATCATGTTTTAGAATCAGTAAAAGAAAGTAAATATTTAGGCGTAACTATAAGCCATGATCTTGACTGGGGAACACACATAAACAATATTACCTATAAGGCAAATAAAACCTTCGGTTTTCTTCGTAGAAACTTGAAAAACCTTACGTACACATCACTTGTCCGTCCAGTCGTCGAATACTCTTCCCCTGTCTGGGATCCACACAAAAAGCAACACACCACTCAGGTTGAGCAGATACAGCGTAAGGCAGCCAGAGTTGTCTTTAACGATTATAAAGACAGAACACCTGGAGCAGTCCTCAACTTGATAGATTCTTTGGAATGGGAAAGTTTACAAAT